>JALLAZ010000991.1:0-12321 GCA_036939755.1 Stephanodiscus triporus | reverse complement strand
CTTCTTGATATTGGCGATCGCACAAGAAAATAAGGAGTCGCGCCAAAACCATTTTGGGGGGGCGCCCTCAAACTCCCCCCCCAAATCCAGTGTCTTCCAGCCGGCCGACGACTGTGCGTAGAAGGTGCTCTCCGTCCGTCCTGTGCTCTCTCTTTCGCATTCTTCCGCTCCTCATTCTTCACGACGACGCAAGATCGCGCCCGCAATAATGGCCGCCGAGGACGATGACTATTTCGCCAAGTCCTTCTTCGAGCACGTAGACAAGTCCGTCTCGCAGTACGTATCTGAGCTAGGCGAAGCTGTCGCCATCCCATCCGTGTCAGCCGACCTACCCCGTCATTTGCATGACATCATCGAGATGATGGAATGGACTAAAGACTACATATCTCGCCTCGACGGGTGGGTTCATCTGCTCCCCAATCCACAGGGTAAAGACGATCATGGTCATGATCTCCCGCCCATCCTACTCGCTGAGTTCAAGGCTGCCAAGAACCCTGACAAGAAGAAGACAGTTTGCTGCTATGCTCATCTGGATGTTCAGCCAGCCGCGAAGGAGGATGGATGGGATAGCGACCCGTTCGTTCTTACCGAAAGGGACGAGAAACTTTTTGGGCGGGGGTCGACCGACGATAAAGGACCTGCACTATCGTGGCTGTGGGTGATCGAAGCCCACCGAAAGCTGAACGTTGATCTACCTGTCAACGTAAAACTCATCTACGAGGGCATGGAGGAGAGCGGATCAACGGGAATGTTCGAGGCGATTCAAATGTTAAGCAAGGACGGCGAATTCTTGAGTGATGCCGACTTTTTTTGCATAAGCGACAGCTATTGGTGAGCATGTATATCTGTGTGTGACGCGCCCTTTTCTAGTATCACCTTCTAACTAATGCCCTTTCTAGGCTTGGTGCACAAAAGCCATGCTTGACGTATGGATTGAAAGGCCTTGCATATTTTAGCGTATCCGTGCAGTGCTGCGGGCAAGATTTGCATTCAGGCTTAACGGGGGGTAGTGTTCATGAGTCCATGACTGATTTGGTACGCTTGATGTCGTCATTGATTGATTCTTCTGGGCAAATATTAGTGCCAGGGATACTCGATGACGTTGCGCCGGTGACCTTGGAAGAAGATGCATTGTATGATGGTATTAACTTTGATTGTGAGGCATACAAAGATGAAATTAATGTGTCATCTGTGTCAAATAAGTTGTTGCACGAAGACAAGAAGTCTTTGCTCATGGCAATATGGAGGTTTCCGACTTTGAGCCTGCACGGGATCGAGGTACGGTAAACTGTGAACATGTTCATACCTCACCCGCAGCGGAAGCTGTTCTCACACTGATTCTGACTCGAATAGGGGGCATTTTCCAGCCCAGGGGCAAAGACTGTAATCCCCGCAAAGGTATCTGGCAAGTTTAGCCTCCGCCTTGTCCCTAACCAGGACCCTATCCGCATTGAACAACAAGTTACAGACCACCTCAATAAAGTGTTTGCTGACTTGGCATCTCCAAACAAAATGCAAGTAACGATGATCCATGGTGCACGCGCATGGATGAGCGATCCTAAACATCCTAACTTTGAAGCTGCTGCGCGGGCCATAGAAAAGGTCTACGGGTCATCGCCTGAATATACGAGATTAGGTGGGAGCATTCCCGTAACAACTGCATTCGAAGAATATACCAAGATGAACGTATGTCTTTTGCCTGTGGGAGCATGTGATGATATGGCTCATTCACAAAATGAAAAGTACAATAAGGTTAATTTAGTCAATGGTGTGAAGGTCCTCGGGCTTTATCTCCATGAACTAGGAAAGCTGAAAGGTCCCAAACCATCTAATTGCCGTTGCTTGGAGTTGACACAGGAGGAGCTAATGGAGCCGGGGGCATTCCTTCGAGGGTTCAAGTGCAAATGTTCAATGTAATCTGTGCCATGGCATAATTTTTTTCGGTTAGCGGTTGTAAATATCTTGACAACTCATTTCAAGTTACATCGTTGTTATCAATTGTCGGCAATAATCTTCAACGTTCATGGAGAGATTTAGTTTTCGTCTAACACTCTAATGCCCAAAACATCAGAGCCAGCTGAAGATCACTAGTCTGTTTTTGAATGTTCAGTAGGAAAATCTTTTGCCATGATATAGCGCCACTTGTGCACTGCGCCCAACCAGAAAAAAGCCGTCTTTGTTATTGGATGCCGAATGCTAGCAATCTTGAACACGCCCCCGATATCCATAATTTCTACTTTGTACCCAGCAAGAGCAGCTGCTTCAGCCTCAATTGACGCACTCACTTTTGCTATCGCCTTTTCCAAGAATCCCTTTTGCAAGTATACGTTGTGCGTTGAGCTTGGAGGCTAACACAAGAGAATGAGTTGATTCCGAAATTGAACTCACCTTTGGCTTGTTTGGGTGATCATCTGGTAGCTCATCACTGAAAAAAGGCTTTTGAGGTTGGTGATTCAAGAGGAGTTATTCATTTGATAACATTACGATTCTCACCCTCTCAAAACCCTCTTCAATTCTCTCTTCCCGTCGAAACTCTCGTTGGTTGGGCATGTGGTAAACAAATAAAACCCCACAGCGGGTGCCGCCAATACAGTGGCCAGGCGGGAGACTACAGCGAGACATCGTCTACAAAAAACATTGGTGGGATAAGAGATGAGAGTGGAGCGCTGTTATCGTGTTCGTGTAAAACTCACGCTGCTATCAATGCTCCCAGAAAAGATAGGCCGATGGATACCAGTTCAGACTGCGGTTGCTGATCTCCCACCGAGCTGGTCCCGCTGTTATTCCCGGAGGACGAAACGTTTTTGTTCCTGGGGTTCGACATCTCAGTGTTGGACTCGAGCATAGTAACATACTATGCGAATACGAAATAACGAGTTAGAGTAGTTCTTGTTCCATCGGACTGGAAGATTTTTGCTATGTATCGTATCTATCGTACCGGTACTACAACATGGATACACTACTAACAAACTCAATATCTCGGATTGGGTCGTAATAGATTATGTTCAGGCATGTTGGAGTATCGTTCTCCTTTTTTTCATGATTGTTTCGTAAAACTAGAAAGTAAAAGCCTGTCGTAATCATGACCAGATAATGATAAATCTAGGATCAGACATTTGTCACAAAATCAGCACTCACGAAACAGATGAGCAAGTAGAGCGAGCAACGTCTCGATACAATTCTCCGTTTCTCTCGACGGACACGTCATTAGCTATTCGCTCCTTGAAATCAAGCAATATTGTTAAATGGTCGTCAAACCAATCTTCTCCCTTATATTTAACGCCAATCTCATCCAGTGGAACCAAAATAACTTCATTGGCATCATCGCCTGCTTTGGGTGCATTGCCTCCATCTTTTGTTACCATTGCAGATGGAATGAACTTGAGTGCATATGCAATGCTAACTATATGGCGTCGATTATCGCGGCGTGAATCTGAGTAGACCCCAATCAAGCTCATTGCAGAGTTCGCTTGGTCTAGCGGGATGACGATTCCAGTTTCTTCTTCGGCCTCGCGTAGGACTGCGTTTTCAGTCGTTTCCCCAACATTGACAAATCTATGAATATCCGAAGACGGATGAGAGGGTAAAATCACGAAGAAGCATAAATCATAAATAAGCACACGAAATGCATGGCAGAGAACTTACCCTCCGATAGTAGCAAGTTGGCCGGTATCACCTCTCCTTACAACCCAAACACTATATCGGTCATCGGATTCGCTTTTAGAATACAGCACAATGTCGATGGCCACGGAAGGAGTACACATGCAATACTCATCACCTCCACACCAGCATGAGCCAGGCCGATCTTGAGCAGGATGACCTCCGTGCCATGTTCGTTCTTTTCCAACAATACATTCTTGTTTAGATGCTGATTTCGAGGACTTCATCAACGAAACCTTTGCAGGCAGCATCTTGATGAAAATTCCCGAAACTGCGAAGATGGCTACAATCCCAAGTATCATCAAAATTGAACTAGCACTGCCACAGAATGACTGACGCCTCCGTATCGAGCCGTTCGTTATCATAGCATTCGTTAAGGGGATGAGTGTGCGACGAAATATGCCACTTCTTCTCGCCATGCCCAAGACGTGTATGCAAATGATGCTGCCTGGAGTTCGCATGCATGATGTGGTCGATTTTAACGATTAAAAGTTGTCGTCGACGTTCGTTGGTGGCGGCGCGAGTGGTGGTCATTTGAGGTCAAACGTACGTACAACTACTCTACTACTCCTACATACCAAACCTTCGCTCCAGACGTCGCGCACCACATGGTCACAGAGGGGAGCAATGACGGTCAAGAGCCCGGAATTGGGATTGCTCACCCGCGAGAAGATGGCAATTGTCCGCCGGACGTCTATGCTGAAGAGCGAATCCAATCTCAATAATGCAGCACGACCATCGGATACATCTCCTGGACAATTCGCTCGCTCTAGCTCAGCCGGAGCGGATATGGTTGCGCAGAGACGTGGGCGGTGGTTAATGTGTCGTCCAAGACCAATATATTGGCGTGGATTGCCGCGCAAATTTTTACATCGATTGAAATCTCACATCACACAGAGAAATCCAATACATGTGGCGATTTTTGGGATGTTATTCCTAATAATATTTTATCATTGTGTCATAGTGCTTGTCGGGCCACGCGGATCCATCAAGGGCGGTCACCTCGGGAATATGTGGGATCAATTCGTTCGAGATTGTACGAGGTACGAAACAATGTCAAGGTGGAGAGAAGAGATTAGATCAGAGCTTCACATCCCAATATCTTACAAAGAAATGGAGGGCGCACTTTTGGAACCTCATTTCTACCCCCTAGATGTGATCATAAAAACGCGGCCCAACAGTGCCGTTGTTGAGATGCTCCTACGGGAGAAGCGCCGACTTAGGATATTTGACTCTTTGGTCCGAAGTGCGAACAGCTCCGCGGAAAGATGTTCGCGGGAGCAAAATATTTCGGTTGCCATTCCGACGACACTTTTGCAACTACTACCACAGTACGAGCAACCAGTGTTGCCTCCATATTGGATTGCCAGATCTGATTTAATGGACCTTGACGTTATTGCCATCCATAGCTCTGATGTCAATGCTTCATCTCAGGCAATCAAAAGTTGTCAGGAAATATCTCCAATGAATCACAAATTTTCGGATTTGCATTGCCTAGCTTACAATATAGGTGGGATGCAAATGAGTGATTCCGTTGTGTTGCATAAATCTCGACCCCAAGTCGATGACGTTTTCTCCATGATGGGACGATCAAAAACGGATCGACATCAGAATGAGCTAGGAGGAGGAAACTGTAACTCCAGAGTTGGGTATGCAATATTTTCAAATGTGCCAACTCCTGATGATGAATTGAGAAAGGCGTCCGCCATTTCAAGTCAGGTGACAACAATATTTGCAGCATTTCCTCCCAATCATCTTGGGTACCTATGCATCCCTCCCTTTGAGCATTCGGTTGGGATATCTCCTTACAATGAGGTCAATAAAGAACTCAGCTTTCAGTCGACATTTGCTAACAAGCTTCTCACCGAAATAGAAAGTAAGGACTTCAAAAGCACTAGTTCAGTATGGGGACTCGCTACTCTGACGTGTGATTTTGCAAATGGCGGTGATGATATTATTGCAAACTGCTGTGACCGAGTGTCTGTTTCACTCTTTGATTCAATCAATGGCTGGGACGTTTCGCGGTTTCTGAAGAATGAACAAATGCACCAAAAGAGCGATGAACGGAGGCATTATCTGATTTTCACGTCTTCAAAGTCGATCTCCTTCGAGGACGAAATCGGTGTCTCCAACCAATCAAATATGGTCTCTGTGAAAATAAAAGAGTACAACAACAACAGGAAATCAACCAGACACCACAAGGAATCAATCCAAATGGAGCTTAGAAATATTCATAGATGTGAGCCGGGTTGGTTTTGCAATCGTTGCCTTCAATCTTCGAGATATGGGTCCTTTTCGAACTGTGCTTCTACTTGTGGTGAATGTGCTGTCGCTGCAATATGCAGCGGAGAGAATACGAAGAGTTCACGAGTCAAAATTGATGTTGAAGTTACTGGACTTGCGCGTCCTCGAACTACTTCTGGCGAGAGCTTGTCGCATGCTGCTCGACAGAATCGAATTCCGCGGATAATTCATCAAACTTATTTTGAGCAAATAGATATGGAGAAGTATCCTCAGCTGCTACGATTGCAAAATACGTGGAAAGCTTCTGGATGGCAGTATAGGTTTTACACGGATGATACAGCACGGCATTTCATCGAGACAAACTATCCTCCACGTTTTGCTTCAGTATTTGATGCTCTTTTACCTGGCGCATACAAGGTAGAGACTTTGCTCGGTTGTATATTAAGCAAGGTCTTATCGATCAATCTTATGCTTTCCTGTTTCGCAGGCCGATTTCTTTCGTTACCTAGTCCTATTCCAAGAAGGCGGTATCTATGTCGATGTTGATGTGATGTTGAATACAAACTTGGACACGTTTTTGTCCCCGGATTTGGCCTTCTTCGCTCCACTTGACGCGGTCGGATCTTTTGCGGACGAAAAATTCTGTCTATGGAATGGCCTCCTCGGCTCGGCCCCTGCACATCCTGTCTTGGCCAATGTGGTGGAGTGGATGGTCAATCTCGTTTCCAATCGGGCCGACATGTATGATATGGAAAGAACCGTGTGTAAATTTTCCGGCGAAGACCAAATAGAGAATTGGAAAGTACGAACGGAGCCTGGGTTGATGTTGAGTGGGCCTTGCGCCCTAGGTTTGGCTTTGAACAATGCTGTTGGAAATGAACCACTGTTCAAGTTTAGTCCGGGATTAATGACTCGGGAGGGGTATAACCGGAAGAAAGTTGAAGGCCTGGATAGCGATGCAATAGGGAATGTCATGATCCTGTCGGTTAGTTCTCAAAATCTATGCTATTTGCTCTTCATCTTACGTTCACCATGTTTACCCCGAAACGCGTTAATTGTGTTCAGGTGGACAAAAATGACCTCGGTGCGTTTCGATTCAATGACCCTGAACGAAATGTAATGATCGCATCCACCGACCTACCAGGACTCTCCAAGGCTGCCTTGGTATACGAGAGCAGTAGTCAGAATCTAAGAAGCAGAATTATTTTAAAGAAGTCGAAGCCTCATTACAGCATTTCAACCACGGGGCAACAACTGTGGGGCACCCATGATGTCTACGCTGATGATCTTGTTGAAGACGAGATTGTTTCTTTAGTTGTTTCTTACAAATAATAGGTGCACATGTGTTTATGCTGTGGGTAAAAGCAAGCCAGACTAGCTTCGTGTGGAGACGATGAAGAACATCAGGAGTGGGCAGCTTGAAATTAATGATTGCGCCACCTCTGATTTCGTCAACTGGGAATCGTGTGTGGAAAGGGAGAATAGATGTAAATTAAGCTTATTCGAGTCGCCAAATTAACAGTGTCAATAATATAATCACTATTAACCGATTAATATGACTAAAAACAGCTGAAAAACAATGCAAGTGTTCCCCCCTGCCAGAACGCATTGACCACTTGGTGGGCGGCGGCTGCGTGATGCATGTAAAGCATGTTCATGAATCAACAGAATTACAAAATCTGACAAGAGTGCGATCGATTATAAGGCCACCATCTGCTTCTTCCTCGGCCTACCATCCACATCGCCCTCACCACCGCTTTCCATTTTATCGATACTTCGCTTATTCCCAGAAGTTGGATTGATATCGCCACTGTGTTTTTGGTCCAAACCCTGATCAGCATTCGGAGCTCCGGACCGATTATTGTTTGCCCCACCGCCACTATTTTGTTGCGCAATAAGCTGTTGAAGCAACGCCGCCGTGTTTTGTTGGTTTCCTGCGCGAGCAGTGTTGAAGTTAGATCCGAAGTTATCAAAGTTACCACCCAAAGCAGTGCCTAAGTTTCCGAGGGGGTTGTTCAGCCCCCCAGCGAGACCAGCGTATCCATTCTGCTGGCTTAAGAGATTGGCCATGTTGTTAGCGCCACCTGAGCCAGTTGTATGACCGAAAAGAATCAATTATTAATGCATGAAAAGGGACGACAAGAACTTTTGAGCCAACAAGCACACATAAGCATGCACAAATCAACTATTTACCTGCTTGGGCAAGAAACTGCATCATCGGATTTCCTTGACTTATCCCCCCAAATTGAGGATTGAGCTGCTGCATAAATGGGTTAAAGCTCTGCTGCTGAGTAAAATTGCCCGTCGATGGCGCAGACTGGTTTAGCATGTTCATCAAATCATTGCTTCCGCCAATATTTTGATTATTGCTATTCTGAAGCAATGAGGTGCCACCCGCGTTCCCCGATGCCATGTTCTGGAGAATATTGCTGTAATTTATGTTATTACCCTGTTGCTGAGTATGCTGCTGCTGCTGCAGGCTTTGGATAAAGTTGGCAAAATCGTTCGTCGGTGCCCCTCCTATTTGGCCACCTGCTATATTAGTGCCCTGCTGGGTCGTACCCTGGAGAAAGTTACTAAAGTTGGTGGCATTGGCACGGTTGTTGACATAATTGGTATCACCGACGGCACCCCCCGACAGTACCCGGACCAAGTTTTCAATTGATCCCTTAGCCTCTCCTCCGTAGGATAAGTGTCCAGGGGCTGGAGCTCCAGCCCATTGAGTTCCCCACTCCATATTCTTCATTTGAGCCTTGGGAACTCCAGTGTTCGGCATGCCGGCATGGATCAGATTTGCCAAATTATCAATGCTCTGCATGCTTTGAAAGTCGAGGCTCATGAGCTGATCAAAAGATCGTTGCTTACCAAGCATGTTGGCAAGGGATGCACTTGAGTATACACCTTTGCCAGCTAATAGAGAAATTTGATTGCGAGACATTCCAGTCTGGAGCATCAGGTTAGTGAGGGAAGCATTGGTGTTCATGTTTCCTGGAAATGGAAGGGAAAAAATGGGCGGAGATGTAATGAGTGAGCACCTTCGACGGAAGATACCGTAGGTACAAGGACATTTCGGACATGATGAATATCTTACCAAGACCGCCTGCCTGAGATCCGCCACTGAAGAATGATCCTGCCGTGTTATCGTCAAACATGCCCGGGTTCGCCTGCAACTGCGCCAGCAACCCCCCCGCTCCATCCATATCAGCACTGCCCTGCGACGCGTGTGTCTGCGGCGCTTTGCTTCCAAGAAGCGCTCGTCCGACGGCGGCAGCGGACTTGTTCATGTTGTTCCCCGATGCCCCTCCTTCACGCGACGAGGACATGTTTCCGCCAACTCTAGAACTCTTGGACGTACCTCCAGTACCGCCTCCCTTGGAACTCTTGCTCTGCGCAACCCGATCCAAAAACTTTTTTTCCAACTCGCTGAGCTCAAATCGAGTCCTTTCGATCTCATCGGGAGTCAAATTATTCACGTCGGCACTACGCCGACGAAAGATTTGCTTCCCTATGCAATTGCTGCCAACAAATTTTTTCGAGATACGCATCGGATCACAATTCAACAATTTGGATAAAAAGGTACGAAGCGTGGTTCCATCGGTGAGGGGCAGTAGACCCTCCTTGAACTCTTGAATTAGACGGTTGGCGTAGGCTTCTTCTTCCGCCGTCCACTTACCCCGGCGGAGGGGGTTTCGCTTCTCTAACGAACCTTCCGAAGCCAGAGTGAATGGTTCCGCTTCTATGGCCGCATGAGATTGGGCAGCAACTGCGGCCATCACCGAAGAAAGATCGACCTCGGAGGCATTAACCATACCATTCCCTACGGAACTGCTCATCATGGAGGGCATGGGCGGTCGGTGTTGAGCAGCCAGCATGTCATCATCAGCACCATCCTTGGACTCAACGCCACCTTCGTTTACCTTCTTGCCACCATCATTTAATGGTGAAATGACTCCATCGGCGACTGCGGCCGACAAAGCAGCCTCCATGAGGAGGGACGGAAGACTGACGATAGACCATGGCAAGAGGGCGGAGAGTCAAAAACTTTGTGAGAGTACTTTTAGGCAGGGAAAAGACTGCCATCAACAACGGGCATTAGTCGGCTGCACCAGCACAGTTCAACGACAACAGCAAGAGGGTAAAGGAAGAGGTAGACGTGGCGTACGGCATTTCCCATGTGAGTAAAGTTCAACACCATGTTCATGTTCAACCAAGAGGTCTTGTTGAAGCACCATTATTGTTGAAGTATTTCAGGGCGGTTGACGTGGGAACTAATACTTTTCCAACAGGAATTCACGGCGGGAGGAAGAACAACGAGCCACGCTTCGCCGCGGGGACCTTACCCTGACGATCCAGCCATCGGCTTCGTGATGAGGGGTGTCGCTTTTGGAGGCGGGGGATTCTTCATCAACGGGGTAGGAAGGGCGACGGCGGCGGCACGTATCGGGTGGGGCGGGAGGCTTCTTCTCTCTCTATTGAAACAGCAACAACCCTGCCCTCAGTCCTTTTTTTATTTCCTGGGGACAAGTCAACGCGATTTTTTGGCTGTTTTTCTAAGTTAG
Source organism: Stephanodiscus triporus (assembly GCA_036939755.1). Classification (NCBI taxonomy): domain Eukaryota; phylum Bacillariophyta; class Thalassiosirophyceae; order Thalassiosirales; family Thalassiosiraceae; genus Stephanodiscus; species Stephanodiscus triporus. The sequence continues at coordinate 1,858 of JALLAZ010000991.1, read as the reverse complement.
CAGGTTTTGGGGAAAGGTTTGGAAAATCGTTGGTTGAGAAGCAGAAATTCAACGCTTTGGCTCCCTTCGATTCGATTCATTCGAGGAGTGGTTCCTTAAGTGTATGTATGTAAGGGAATAACTTCTTATCGTACCTAATAATATTTCAGTCTGTCTTTCTGTGTGTGTCTGTGCGTGTGCGTGTGTGTGTGTGGAGAGGGGCGGAAATTTTAAGATTTCGTGAATCACGTAAGTTTTCACGTAAGTTTTGTAAGTTTTTCACGAAGGATACATGATTTACAAGTTAGACATATGAGATTTAAAAGCAACTAAAATTTAGAATAATTAGAACTTTACAATAAAAAATAAGAAACAACTAAAGCCTAAATATATTCTTAATCATTATATTCTACGCTAAACAAGGGGTTGGTGCTTAAAAATGTTGTGACGGTAGGGGGTGTTCAATATCCCCCAATTCTTAAAACGTTCGTTGACAGTTTCTTGTCGGCTTCTTACCCTCGCCGACATAGCCTTTTTGTCATCATTTGGATCTTCCAAAAGGCCACCCGGGCATTTTACTTTTGCTGGGGCACTCCCACGATAACCCCGATCTGTCTCGCACCGCTCCGCAAACTCCAAATTTTTCGCCAACGCATCCTCAAAAATCATTCCGTCGTTCCAAACACCAGGCTCGTACGGCCCATGCCACCAGCAAATATCCCCCGAAAGGATGCTCAAACCCACCTCGTAGCGGTATCCACTCCGCTTGAATTTGTAGGAATAGTAGGGCTTCTGATAGCCCATCGCGAGGCGGAAGTCTGTCCCGTCTACTGAAAGGAGACAGTCGTTTCCGATGTCTCCCTTCTTCCTGTTTTCAAAGAGAATCTAGCCACAGAAAAGGAAGATTAGGGGACTGGTCATTAAATCAAAGCAAACGCAACAATCAACTTACCACAATGTTATCCAATTCAAAAATGGAATCAATATACGGCCACATGTACTTGTGGATCGTCTTCGGGTCACTCCCCCCCAACATCCTCGAGAGAGCTTCGTCGTTTGGGGGGTACATTCGCATGAATCCAAGTGCCCACAAATAGTGAAGGAACTTGGGATCAGGGGGGAGAAAATTGTGGCTCCGCATCATCTCCCACGCCTCCACTGCAACGTCCGCAGACACACCGAAAAAACCCCGAAAGCGCAGGTCTTCGGGTGAACCTGTTGAGAGTTTACCCAGCCTTCGCTCCGCCCGGCCCATCACCTTCTGTCCGGTGATGTAGGCATCGTGAACCGATACCTATTTAAGCTCAGTCAAGCACAAAATTTGAGAGCACGTAATAGCGGCAGGGAAAGCGGCGATAGCAACGCAGTCAAAACAACGTACCATTTTTTTTTGCACGCTGTAGCGTGTGCTGCAGTCGTCGTTTCCGAGGGTGGGGGAGGGGGAAGGGGAGGGAGGGGGGGGGGAGCTGCGACGAGTGGCGTCGGCGGCGGCGGAGGGGGGGGGGGTTCGATTCCCTCCGGTCGTCGGGCGGCGGATGCGCGGCCGGCGGGGGGGGCGGAGTCTTCTTTGCGGCGCGGCGTTTTGCTGGCTGGCTCTGCTCCCTCGCCGGATGGAAGGCGGCAATGGCGGCAGAGCAGACGACGGCGTGCGATGATACAGCGGGGGAGTGAGTTGGCGGCGCAGCTCTTGCTCTCCTCAAGGTGGTGGTGATGTGGGGGCTCTCATAGCTTCCCCCAGTTCGCGTGGCCATGGTGGTAGGTCCCCTCAACACCAGAGGGGATTTTTTAGAGTAGCACCCATCCACACTAATGACTTCGTCACATAGACATACCAAGCGGTACATACAGTGGGTCTCTCTGGCGATGGGTACAATTAAAA
>JALLAZ010000990.1:0-11980 GCA_036939755.1 Stephanodiscus triporus | reverse complement strand
GACGACGCCATCGTCGACTGGATAGGGTTGGACACGTGCGTTTCCGTCGACGATTGTCGCGGCACGACGATCGTCGCGCGCGTGATGATCGCCGCGGCGCGCGTCGTCGTTCTCGAACGCGACCGGGCGGGAGCGGGGGTGGGGGGAGGAGAAGACCTCGTGACGACCGAAATTCTCGCCTGGGACGACGGCGACGACGACGACTACGACGTCCACAACGTCAAACCGAGGAGGGGGGGGGGCGATACGAGGCCCGCCTACGATCGCAAGTACGTCTGCAGGGCGGCCGGAACGGTGTACTTCTTGGACGTATGCGCCAGCCATCGCAAGGTCTATGCGTCATTCCAGATAGGTCGATGTCCCTTCCGGGGAGGCGACGTGGACTGCATGGGGCCGAGACCGGATGATAATCGTGGGCGGGCGATAGACATCGACGACGAATCGATGATGAATGAAGACGAAGAATCGATCCGCATGAGCAGGGCGATATTCTGCCTTCCGCTCGTTGGGTACGACGATCCCCCGTCCTCTCCCGAGGCCATCGGTTCCTACTTCCCATTGCCCGACGCTTGCATCACGGCGCAGTACCCCGTGTCTTCCTTTTCGGTGGATCCCACCGGAAGGACCATCGTGATCGGGACGATCTGCGGCACCGTCGAGATCTGGCGAACGGGCATGGATCGTCGCCTCGGTCCGACGACGCCCCTGCGCGTTCAAATTCTGAGCGTTCGCGAATCCTTCGTGATGAGGCACAGGGCGATGACTATGAAAGCTAGGCGCAGCCCCATCCCCCCATCCAGTAATAATCTCAAGAGAAAAATCAATGACGATGCCAACGAAACTGTGGACGATCTCGCCTTACTTGACAATGGCACTCTGGACGAAGTAGAGCTCCCTCACAAACACCCAACGTGCAAAATATCTCAAATGTACATCCCGCCCCATTTGCCGGTGCAAAAATGCGGCTTCGTTACGAAGCAACGATGCCCTGAATATGGAACTACTCTCCTGCTCTGGCAAACTTCCAACATGTCAAGTGACAAACATCAGGATACCACCGAGGAGCGCTTTCACATTACCGCCATGATCAATCTTCCACTTTCCGCTCAGTGCCGCCCAGAAGTGCATTTCGATGGGCGACGTCTCATCGTCTTTGGCAAGGATCACATCGGCCTGATTATCCTTGTTTATCATGTCCTTGGAACTCGATACGACCAGAATAACTTTGACAGATCGAACATGTCTCCGAATCTTCCCAACGGAGAGGAATCTGGAGGCGTGGTCCAACTTTCCAGCGAACGGCGAATCAGGTTCGTCAATCGCATACGCCACGCTGGCCTTGGGGGCTTGGAATACTTCGATTGCATGTTGATGGCCGCCAATGAGCGTTTTATTGTCGTGAACACCAAGACGGGAAACCTCATTGGGAGCGATGGAGCTCGCAATGCAACGGAAGGCATGCTTGTCATAGATTTGCTCGAGCAGTATGATCGATGTCCATAATGTAGTTCGCTTTTTTCCGTGAATATTGGCAGGCAAAGTACTTCGAAAAAACAGGCGGATTAAGTGCCCAAGACCTAAGGAGGGCTAACAACTCTTATTAACAAGAAAAAATCAGACTGACCCTATCTTCTCAGCTTTGCCCTCCCTAGCTGTCACTCCCGCGTGTTTTATGCAGGCTGCCGCTGCCACTGTGTTGATCACTTCGTTGGAAACTCTAGTTACTCCATCAGGAATCTCGGTTAATTTGCTCAGCTTCCATCTCCGTACATTCAGCATATTTCGTATATTTTTTCGCAAAATATCGCGACAAGTTTCAGCATAGGGAGCCATAACTCGATTGATCGGGTTATTCTTTGAATCAATCTCTTCTATCAAAAAGAATTGGCCATCGCCGCTCTTGGATTTACCAATACTGTCTTCTCCACAATTCTTGGCACGGTTAGTCTGTGGCATCGACATCCTATACTCACTCTTAATCAAATGCTCTTGAGGTTCGCAGTCATCGTCAGTTCTGTGGCTAGTCAAGAAACTAGTCACCAAAGAGTACAATCGTTACACCAATCGATCCAACCGCACTTCTCGGCCTTCATATCGNGTTCTCTCTCTCCTTCCTTGCCTCCCTCACTCCCTCTCTCTCTCTCACACACACACTCTCTCTCTCTCTCTCGTCGCTGCGGACGTGCGCTTTCACTGCCCGTCGAAAATCAATCGTCCTTTTTGGTCTGATGAGTGCGGTGCATTCGCGGCGAGGAACGAGGTGCCAAAAAAATATCAAAAAATCTTTTAGGCCATCACAACGTAAAAGTTACATATCGTACATCATCTTCTTCCCTCTCTATCCATAATATCTAGCATGATGTTTGTTGCAAGCAACTTGAACTGTGCAAATCCTCACCCCATCATCCACGTCACTTGACGAAGGAACTCCATCGAATGAGAGGGACTGTACGTATCTCTACGTAGCGCTTTTTCTGTCCTTCGCCCTCCTCTCACGGCGCCTGGCCAATCTACCTCTACCTATCTACCGTACCTGCATCATACGATACTGAGACATTTTTTTTGTCCCCACTTGTCTTTTTTGAGACCGACGATGAGGTCCGCCGCAGCCGTCCTCCTCGTCCTCCCACTCCTACTCCCCAACAACATCGACCCATCGAACTCTGCCGTCATGTTCGTACGATCCTTCGCCGCCGCTCGCATCGCAATATCATCCGCCGTCGCCGCGACGGCGCGCCGACGCGGCGGCGCCAACGGGATCGTCGAGGCCGGTGCCATCCACGGCGTGGGCGTCGGCGTCGCCAGGCCGGCGGGGCTCGTCTCCATGTCTTCGTCGTCGTCGTCGTCGTCGTCGTCGTCGTCGAGCATAGTCGACACCTGCCGAAATAAAATAGCCCTGGCGCTGGACACCGACGACGTGGTCGTGACGGGCGCGCATGACGATCCGAACGGATCGCACATATCCATATACGTCACGTCGAGCATGTTCGAGGGGAAGAGGCCGGTCCAGCGTCAGCAGCTGGTTTACAAGGCCCTGTGGGAAGGTACGTGGTGTGTGTGTGTGTTTTTTTATATTTATACTTGTCTTTTTTGTTCGATCGTTCGTTCGCTCGTTCGGTATCGAGGCCTTTTTTTTTTGGTTGCGTCGGAGGAGGGGCATGTCATTATTACATACGGGACGCGCGCGGGGGGAGAGGGGAGGTCGGACGATAATATGTTTGCCTCGTATCCCGCGCATCATTGCGTCCGGGGGGGGGGGCGTGTCTCTTCTCTCCCATCTATATCTCCGTTTCACGTTTCTCTAAATCGGCCCTCTCTCCGCCCACGTGATATTTCGTCCGACGTCCCCCTTTCACACGACACGATAGAATTGAAGGGACCGGTCCACGCCGTCGATTCCATGGTCTGCAAGACGCCCGATGAGAAAAAGAATTGATACATTTTTTTTGGCATGAACAATCATCATATCGGCCGGTAATACGAGGTTGTGAATTTCGCACACGTCCGAGGAGGGGGCCACTCATCCGTCGTGCTGGATGGGTACTCGGACAAGTATCGTGAATTATATAGTACTTACTACGCGCCGGGGGGAAATGGATGCGCCTCGGCGGAGATATTCTAAAAACAACGTGTCCGATGCGACTGGAATCATCGGTGGATGAGGGACTGAAGGACAAAATACACCGGAGTAAATTAGTAGCGCATCAATTATCATCATCGATTGATGATCCCCGTTTAATCAATCGAAGAGATGTTCTGTATATAGTTTTGAGAATCTGATGTATTTTTAACGCACGGGATGGGGTGCGCGTTCTTATTCTATGTTATTTACATCTACTCCGCCACTTTCAATTACTTTACGATACTTCTGATTGGAAGGATGATTCAGCCAGTTTTCATTGTAGTAGTTTGACGACTTGAAAGGAGGATTACGTCGTTCCCAAAGCTTGTAATCCAATTGAATCGTTTCATTCATTTCGAACCGACTCGCGTCCCATATGGGAAAGTCCTTTTCCCTCCTGTTCTTCAGACAATCCGAGAACTCGTCGTACATGTATATGTCGTACAAGTTCGATCGCGTCAACTTTTGCATCGTCTCATTCTTTATTGCCAGTGGTATCATCTTGTTGGCGGCGTGAGATTCAGGCTCGCACCAGGGGTAATACGCCCTCTGGGCGACCCCGGGCACGCCAAAGTAGCGCTCAACCGCGGCGACGTATCCGGGATCATGGAGCCATTCCGAGATAACGATGAAGTTGTATCGACGTAACTTCGATCTCGCGACTTGGAATTGTTGCATGAGAGAAATTTCCCGCTCTGCTTGATTTAACGGAAGCGTTCCCTCACGGGGACAGGAGAGACCCGCAAACCACTGGCTGTAGCACATCACTCCACATGTTAACATTTTGAAATAACGCTTTGGGCTTTTCGCTAAAGCACAAGGAAACATGTGACCGCCATATCTTCCATAGTCCTCGCTCCATTCCTCCAACGTGTTCGCATTGTCCTCAGTGGGGACATACGTTTTATTTGTGGTTAATTGTTTGCAATCCCATCTACCTTCGTATTTGAAGTGACTTATCGACCTGGATACCGGTTCTCGAAGGTGTGTCACATAAAACGTAGCGACGTCGTGGGAGCCGGGATCTTCTGCAACTATATACTCGTCACTATAAAAATAGAGCCCGTGATGTTTCGCGACCTTCTGGAAATACCTCTTAAGATTCGTACCCTATCGCAAAAATAATGATCGTTCGAGTTATCAGTGCCAACATTTTTAATGAAGCCAAAGTCACACACCGCAGAGTCCCCCCCACATGTGTACCAACTCACCCCCGCTTTTCGTGCGTGATAGAAATAAATGCGTTTGAATTTAGTGGCATTCGACCACTTACCATCGGGAAGTGCCAACTGGAAATGCGGCCTGCAAGCCGGGGAGGATGGTGAGGTATAATCGGTAACGCTTTCGGTAGTAGGAGGCATTATGGTTACTAATTCTGCAAGTGCGATATGTTGTGCTTGCACATGCAGCGAACGCAAGAGATATACTTTGCCCCACAAGAGCGAAATGAACCCCAACACGAAGGCAATCGAGTGGGCGAGCCTTTGTTTGTTGCAGGTAACGTATGAAGTAGCCGTAGTGCTGCCGATAGGGTTGGCCGCGGTCATGGTATTGTGAGGTTGGAGGGATGTTGCTGTGTTGGACGGTGGACCGTCACCGTCATTGGTGAAGAAACATAATCATGAAAAGTGTGGGAAGCGGAGTGAGGCGGTGGACGGAGGGTGTAACATGTAACTGCTTTGGAGTGAAGATGATTGTCCGATGGGAAACGATATTGTTACAATTCAATTCTGTGTAGAGTACAATAGAGTACTCTACACATAGGGTATCGTACGTAGGATCGTGGATACGACATCTCTCTTCTTTTTTCCCGCCCTGAGTCGAGTGCCATGAAAAAGGGCCACGCGACGAAGGCCACGAATCGAAGCGAAGAAAAAAGAACAGATGGCCATGATGGGAGGAGGAGGAGGAGGAAAGGAAGGTCATCATCCTCCGGAGGCTGGACGTCGTCATCGTCCGAGGATCGACGGGACGACGTGGTGTAGGAGGAGGTGAGGGCGCCAGACGCGGCGCGGACCATGAGGCTCATCGACGGGTTCGAGGATCACGATCACGACCACCTCCTACGGCCCCGTCCGGAATCAGGGGGCGGGGGAATTTTGTCTCGGCCTCGACATATGAGTTTTTCAGCTGCAATAAGAAGCCTGGATGTCACTTTAGAAAATAACACCCCATGAAAACATCGATCGACTTGAACTATAGATAGAGCGGCAAACTATATGATTTGTTGCACATGCCGGATACAGCTAAAAGGCCCTGCACAATCGGCAGGCATCTGTGGATGGCGAAAAGTAAACCGAGCTATCACGTTATTTACATTTCTTAGTAACAAGGCGGTTATTCATCTTGGTATGCTGAAAAATTGCCTTGGTTATTCATCGTTGGAAGCGTCTTGCCCAATATTTCATATATTCATCTACACGATTATCGACAGAACTTCACAATATACCGCGACGAGCCCCTCGCAGGCCGCCCACCCCTCCCGTGAGCGTGCCGACGGCGGCGCCTGCCGCCGCTCCATCCCCAGCGGACATCCCCGGCAAAATGGCCCCCACTATTTAGTTTTCGTCGCCGTTAACGGTTTATATCGTTGTCAATGTTTTCCCAAAAATCGTGTACGAATCGCGTCGGTCAAATAATGTGAGAAGAACATTTGCGATTGCTTTCCCGATTTGGGATAACCGGAACCAGGCGAGCAGAGCGATCTCGGGCGACAAAGAAAAACTTCGAGAAGAGAACAACTCACTGATGGCCCCCTTGATCGCCCCGCCCGCCGCCCCCTTCGCAGCTCCCCCGACGACCTGCGCGCCCTTCGATGGCTGATGAGGAGGGGGGGGGGGAGGAGCAGTCTGATACGGATTGGCGGGCGGCGACTGCTGCTGCTGCTGAGCTGTATAAGCTGTCTGATACGGATCACTGCTGTAGTTAGACTGAGGGGCCGGTTGATACGACGGCGGCGACTGATGATACTGGTCGTACGGCGCCGGCTGCCGTTGCTGCTGCTGGGGATCGGCGTACGCGTACGCCACAGGCGCCGCCGGTTGTTGGGATTGTTGCTGGATCTGCGCCTCCTTCATCCTCGATTCGTGCAGTCTCTTGTTAAGATCGGATATCTGCTCGTCCTTGTACCTGACCTCGTCCTGCAATTCGCGTACCTGCCTACACAGTCTCCTCTCGTTCTCCCCGTTGTCGCCCATCCCTCCTCCTCCTCCGCTCTCCTTCACGCTCCCGCCCAAGACCATATCCAGCGAGAATTCAATGTTCGACATCACCTTCTTCGCCTGCAGTCCCGACAGTCCGAGATCGTTCATGAAGTCCGAGACGTCAAGCGAAACTAGGACGTCGCCATCCACTCCCGCGTCTAGGAACTTGGAAACGTGATCCCCGAGTCCCTGAGCGGTGAGCCACATTCCCACCTCCGCAGCGGTGTATTCGTTGATGGGCTTGAGTGGCATGATGCAGTGCGTTGGTTGGTTTGTAGAAAAGAAATGAATGAGTTTGGTGTTCGGTTTCTTGTGAGCCGATGAGCCCGCTTAGATAAAAATAGAGTTATGAGCAGTGAAAAGGTGAGTGAAATTGTAGGCTTGGGGTGAGGGCCAGACGAGTGTCGCGATCCCCCCCTTTTGCTTCGGATCGGACCTGGCCCGGCCAAAAAAAAAGCTGTCTTGGAAAAAACAACGATGCATCATCGTTCCGCGCCGATCGTGATCCGCGGCGTCGCGCGGTCGCGTCCGTCCCGTGACATCGCGACGATGCGCCCCCTGTCCTCCTTCTCCGCCACACCCGCTCCCGCCATGGCGATGAGGCCCGGCACCCCCATACCAGGACTCGACAAGATCTACCCGGCCACGAAGGACGGCACGTCCAGGGCGCCCGTCGCGCTCCCGCGCGAGGAGTATCCCCCCTGGGTCAACGAATTGACGCGTCCTCTACCGACGTTGGCGAAGTTGCGCGCGATGAAGGTCGAGGATGCGAGCGACAGGGACATGAAGCGGTACCTCAAGCTGGTGAGGAAGGCGAAGATCAAGTCGAACAACGAGTCGCGGGCGAAGTCGTAATTAGGGGGGCGGCGGGGGGGGTGTCGCTTAGGGTGAGGTCGTGAGGGTGTCCAGTCGTAGACAACAATCCGGACGAAAGAAGGACGCGATGTGGATTTTTTCGATGAGAGGGCGAAACGCAGGCTGGAATGGAAGGAGTGTTGGGAAGAATAAGACGATCGTTTTAGGCTATATGTTAGGGATATGACATGGCGGGGTGTTACGGACTATATATTGTTCGAAAAAACCATATTTTAACGCGAATTGTACTAAATACAAATTACCTGAACCTTCCTCAAGTTGTTACAATGCTTGAACTTGCTAACTTCTTCTATCCCCTCACGCAATGAAACGTTACGAACACTTGTTGGAGTCAGAAGTTAGGTTGACCACCCTCCCTTTTCGCTGAGATAAAAGTCGATTCGTGCAAAAGGATTGACCAGCAAGAATAAGTCATCGATTAATGTTGACTGGAGTACATTCTCACGAATGTAAGTGTTTGCGCGTCATGTGAGAGAGGTGCCAACATTCATGCAATATCATCGCTACTATCCATTAGGGTGGAGTCTTTCTGTTGGAGGAATGGATTCGAATCTTGTCTACCAAAGTAATCATCCAAGCTCCTCCGCATCGTCGTCGCCCCGTCGCTCGCCTTCCCTACCCCGTCGCTTCCTCCTCTCCTTCCTGAACAACGCCTCTAGCATGGCCCTGTTATTCTCCTGCGTTGACGGATCGCTGACGGCAAGGTGCACGCCACCGTATTTACCCCCGGCGCCTATCTTCTCATATCTGCCGTCAATGACTGTCTTATCCCCGTACCCCTCCAGCGACTTGACCCGAAGCTTCTCTCCCCGTTCCCCTATCTCATCGACGCTCTTTGATATCGCCCACTGCATGACGTACCACCCCCCTAATCGATGGGAATGGAGAACGGACCAAGGATAATCATATGACATTTAACGGCGTTAACAGTGAAAAAGAAGAAGCATATTTTTTTGTCTCGTTCTCATCCGCAACCCACCTACGACGGGTATCGTGAAGTAGAAGCATCCCATCGCGTACTGTCCCCATCGCGGCAAGGGGTATCGCCATGCCTTTTTTTCGTTGCGAGCCAAATCCACGACGAACAACGACGAGTCAGCGAATCGAGAATGGCTCAGGGACGTGAGACGACGAAGACGGGCGCGAGATTCTCGAACGAATGACGAGGACACAAACCACGTCCCCTCTCTTACGACGAAGGACGACGAAGACAATACGACTGACCGTGTGGACCGTGTGCTTTAGTTTTTCGTGCTTCTCGTGGAAGGATCTGAGGGCGCGGGCGAGTTCTTCCATCGTTTTTTGGTGGAATGAATGATGTGGACAACTCGCTCCACCACCTTCTCCTCTATGATGTACACTTCCTCTCGCCCGCGTACAATACGATACGTCCTCTCTCATTTTCTTATTCCTCTCACTCAACATTTTGGGGGAGCTGGCGGGCGGGGGGGGGGTGATTGGCGGGAAGGAGTGTCGCCAAAATGAAAGAGTTCTGTTGAAGATTCAGAGTTTCTTGGACTCTCTCTACTTCTCGCCTAAAATCTGGCAATCGTGTCAGGAATCATGAAAACTCCCGCCGACGTTAGCTAGCTGTTCCTCACACCGCAAAAATTAATACCATGGCGCAACCTAACGAAACCAAAGCAGACCGCCGACAAACAAGGAGCATCTCTACGGAGGACGAGATGATGTTCGAGCCCGGTCGGACTTTCGAGGATATTGTGAGTGGTCGTTTTTATCTCCTTTGTCGGCGTTGGAGCGGTGTGGTTTTCCCCAAATTACTGCATTGTTTCGCGTTCATTCCCCATTGATTCCACCTCCCGCGCGGAAATTCCAGACCATCTCGCGGGAAAATGGGAGAGTTCGACGTGCGGTAACCTTCGTCCGGACGTCCCCGCCTTATGGACTTAATACCATGCCTCCTGTTTCGGATTTTTTTGATTTAACCAAAAACCGCCTCCATCCTCGCCCCCATTTTCACTCTTCCTCTCCCCCTCCCTCTCCTTTGCATACCACTCCATCAGGGATCGTCGTCGCGGTCATCGTCGTCGTTTTTGTCGCGCGGTGGCGTCAACAACGAAGGCACGACGTCGAACAAGTCGACTCCGGCGCCGTCGCCCGCGAAGACGATCCCGTCGACGTCGTCTCCCGAGAGGGAAATCCTGACCCCCATCGGCCTGCCGAGGCCATTCCAAATCTAGTAAGTCGACCCGGTTGAATATTCGTATGGCGGGGTGGGGGGGGGACATTCGGTATCTAGGAAGAGGGGAAGGCGGGAAATCGAGTTACATAAAATTCATTTGGCATAAAGTTAATTATTATTGGTGGTGGTGGTGGTGGTGAGGGGAGAGGTTGGGGGTTGGAACTCCCCTCAGCAGGGTGAGAAGATGGATAAGAGGGGGATATATATTTCATGTGTTTCATGGTTGGTGGGTGGGAATTGTGATGTATGTTATAGGAGAGAGTCGCTTCTGATGATACAGCGACCCTTAGAAGCGCATACAGAAAACTAATAAACATTTTAACCCCACTTACTACTGGATGAAATGAATTCTCCTTCGCCAAATGAAAATACTTACCTAGCATGTCGTCACGGAAGAGTACAATCGTTACACCAATCGATCCAACCGCACTTCTCGGCCTTCATATCGATCATAGTGTGGTTCAAGAACTCCTGCACCGTCCTGAAGTCCCCCGGCCCGTAATGCTCGAAATCCTTTAGCAAAAAATTGTACCCCGACTCTTCCAGCGACCCCAAGTCCGACCCTTCGTAGCCTACCATGTGCTTAATGCGTTCCAACACTACATTCCCCAGCTTTTCGACCGCAATGTAATAAAAAATCGAGGCGTCAAAAGAGACACAGAGATCGAATATGCAAATGAGGAAAATTAAGCCCACAATCACGATAATACGAATCGTCAAAAGAGACACGCGGAAAGCAAACCCACGACCACAATAAAGCGAATCGTTCGGCATCGTGAAGAGACCACTTTTCTCACCTTATTGTCGAATGCAACACGCCCGCCGAACACCCTCGCGGTGTTTTCCCAGTATTTGGGCAAACCCAACTTCCCCGGTCGGTACTGATGCGCTATGAAATCCTTCCGCGGCGCGTACGGATCCCACCCGTGAGTCCACGCCCGCAGCGACAGAGCGATCTCCTCTCCCATGAATACCCAAGGCAGATAAGGATCAAAGGGCACCTCTATCAAAAACTCGGCGCGGACGAAGAAGAATCCCGCGGCAATGTACGCTATCTGGGTGGGGGCATCCATTTCCCCCTTGCAATTGTTGCCGGTGTTGATTCTTACCATGCTGTGGATCCCCTCGTCGCCTGGAAACTCGCACGTACATAGCCTCGGTCCTGTCCCCCCGCCCTTGTATGGCGGATCGCCGTCTTTGAACGCCGTGGGATAAGTGCTCAATATCGCCTTGGGATAAGATTTCGCCAATCTCAATTCCTCCTTGTAAAGCCTGTCCCAGTCCGGTGCGAACCGGAGGTGCGAATCACTCTGCATGTAGTGTGTCTCCCCGCCCCAGAGCCTGCTCGCGAGATACCGCGCCGTGGTGGGACCGTTGCTCTCAGTCTCGTTGACGTACAGGACGCGCACCCGACCGGAATCGCAGTGACGGGAATAGCGAGGATCGGAACAGAACTCCTCGATGCCGTTTACGTCCGGTGGACGATCGCTGACCTCCGTTATCGGGTTTCCCTGCTCGTCGGTCCCCTTCACCTCCACGCCGGTCCTGCAAACCGCGTCGATGCCAAAGCAGTTCTGCACCACCGCCCCCACGAACAGCAGGTCCGGCTCGTGGGCGTTCCCGTAGGCCAGACGAAGCGTCTCCCCCAGGAGGTGATCCCGATACGCGCCCAGCGACATGAAGATGGAGCCGTCCTCCCTCATCGGGAAGACGTGTCGACCGCGATACGCCGACTCTAGAGGGCCGAGGACCTCGTCGACGAGGTCGAAGTAGCCGCCGAGCACAGCCTCGGGGGTCGGCGTGTCGCGATTCTCGACGAGCAGCAGTCGCAGCCGGGAGAGGAAGCGCTGCATTATCGCCACGACTCCCGCGATGGTCGGATCGCTCCGATCGAGAGTGTCTGCGATTATCTTCTCGCCGTAAAGTTCCTCGGCCATGAGGTGGGGCGGCAGGGGGGGGAAGGACAGTCGCGGTGGACGGGGGGGGCGATCGATGTCGTCTCCCCCCGACGCGACGACGTCAACCCCCCCCCCCCCCCCCCCCCCCCCCCCCCCCCCCCCCCCCCCCCCCCCCCCC
>JALLAZ010000989.1:0-10863 GCA_036939755.1 Stephanodiscus triporus | reverse complement strand
ATCGATTTAGCTGTCACATCCTAAAACATTAGCTGGTTCTTAAACCCCGGTCTATGGTAGTTTTGTCCCGCCAAGTTGGGCTCTCAAAGACTTCGTGAGGATTGCACACCTTTTTTGGCGTCAGCCTGAGCTTTGGCCAAAATACCTGGTTGCCGTCGCAATGGCGCTCCTTCCTCCGATCATGCGTGCAATATGCCTTACCTTATGCATCACACGAGCTGTTGCATTTGTGATTCTTCGAACCCCGATGACTACATGTCCCGCCAGTCACCTACTGGCGACATCGATGACGCCGGCAACCGCCGCTGCGGAACAGAAGAATCCATCCCAAATATTCCTAGCATACCCCCTGACCCAAGTTGTTAGTGACATTGATGATACTCTCAAATCGAGCGGGGGATTGGAAATCGGCGGGGTCAGCCTCGGTGGTATTGACGTGCAATACGATCGAGGAGATTTTTATCCTGGAGTCTTTCAATTCATGTGGGAACTAAGTTTGCATACAATACGGCTGAATCAGCGACATTACGACGAAAGCAAAGCCGAACGTGGTGGGAAGAATGGCTTTTCAGAATTACGGCTATCTCCTCCGAAGGTTGCTGTCCTAACAGGTAAGTATTATTGACGTAGAGCCATCTGATTGCTTCGTCCAGACTAGTCACATGGTCACATGAAGTTTCGTAATAACCCCACTAAACAGCTCGGGCTGAAGAACTAAAGGCAGCGTTGGAAATTAAAGATAAGTCCAAACTAGCCCAAGCCTTCCGTAAGACCGGTGAATCCTCCATTATTTATCCCACGAAGGATTGGGGCGTTGGGCCGGTGCTTTACGGATCTGTGTCGGAATGGATTATTCAGAATAAAAAAGGGCATAGGAAGTTTAGCAATTTCGAAAAATTGCTTGAACAAGATCCAACAGGAGAAATTATGCAGTACATTTATGTGGGCGACACTGGAGAGTTAGACCAAGAGGCTGGCGAAACTATGCTCCGGGAATATCCAGAAGTCGTCCAAGCTGTGTTTTTACACGTTGTTTCATCAGATCCACCATCAACCTTTCTTTCATCTGGACTCTGCATTCCACCTCCCAAACTTATTAATGGACGACCCCTAGTTTTTTTTCGAACATATGTTGGGGCTGCAGCGAAAGCAACGCAATTGGGATTAATGGAACTTGACGGTTTGATGCGGGTCGTTGAAGAGGCCGAAATGGCCTTGAAAGCGCAGGGGGTGCCGATGGGTAACAGCAAATGGATAGATCTTGAAAGAGATACGAATGAAGCATACCGAACTATAGGGAATATGTATTGAGAGAGACACTACCTATATAGTCTGACAAATTGAGCAATGTGACGCTTTATCTTGTGAATGATAGCGATGGGTCTTCGTACAATGAAGAAGTAGTTGAATGCATGGCGACTTAACATGTTTTAATCAATAGGCCTCAACCTGCTAACTTGGCATCCCAATAAACGCCTTTACCCAATGTGGTCTCTCAGAGCACATCAAATATATTATTGGCAACTGAATGATCAGACTTACAGCGTATCCCGCTAGTATCTCAGCAGGGGTATGAAAATAAGCTGCAGTTTGGTACAGTGCATGGCAGACGAGTATGTGCAGATACAAAAATAGACATGCAAGAAAGGCGCTCCACATTGCTCCTTTCGAGTGAAAACGACCTTGAATCTTGTCCGTCTTCTTAGTATTCCAAAAGGGAATGGTATATATAATCAAAATCTCCGCCACGAATATCACTAGATAATTTGCCAAGAATAGTACAACATGATCAGAAAAATCAAATCGACGCCCGTAACATTCGGAGTGCTGATCATTTTTCATCGCCAATTTTTGGTGCGCTTTCAAAACATCCTTATACCAACAACCGTTCGGACCTTCGCTATGGTGGAGATCACGTGCCGCATCACTCATTGAGTTAGTAGGCAATGGAAAGACATATTTGTTTCTGGTAAGATATTCTTCCAAGGCATTTGCTCCGATATACAGGCCAAACCCTCGCAAATTAAGTAAGACGACGTAGAATAGAAGACGGTTGAGTGTGGTCCTGACCAATCTGTTGGCTGGTGTTTGAGAATGAGCAGCTGCTGATACTGAGGAAGTGCTCACTTCAGGTCTTTCAGGAAAAAACAATTGATACATCAGGTGAATAATTATCGGCAGTAGAGGCAGCACCCATGCCTCTACTAAACGAGTCAATCGTCCTGCAAACGGCAATTGTCGCATGGGCACTCCCATGACTGGTATTCGAGGATGGCATAGGTTAGAATGGTACCATCTGTCATCGCTGAAATCACTGCTATCACCAGTTCCAGAACAACAAATAGCCGAAAAGTCTTCATCAATTGTAACTGAATGGACGTTGATAAATGCTTTGATACATGATCCCATTTTTGTTACATCGATTCCATTTGATCGACCGGACAATAATTTGACCAACTCCTTTGAGTCTACGGGAATATATTTCCGATAGCCACCATTGTGTATCATTCCCAAGATCACAATGACAAATATGAATGACGAATGGAAAAAGTAAAAACGACGATGGAACCGCACACCGGCAGTTGGTCGGCAGTTAGGAGAAGCGCGCACTGGTGACGATAGATGATCGCTGTCCATCATATCGCCAGATGCTTTAGAAGATCGCCTGCGCAGCATCAGTGTTCCGGTCTCTAAATAACTCTCTGTTGCCACAAGATGACACACGACACGCCACCAACCAGTGAGGTCATACTACGAGTTGGGTAATAATTGAGAATTTTTTAGCTACCGTATCGTTCGGGCGCGGCCCAAAAAAATCGTACGTAGCGATCGTCTATGATCAAAAAGTGATCCTAAAATATTATTTGCCTATGTACTATTCCTACGTAGATTACCCTCCCGCCAAATAGTGTCAGAATTTTTGCCGACATCGCGTCGAAACATGATGGCCAGGACGATGGCGACGGCATCGGCGGTAACGTGCGCGCGGCCCTACAAATCAAGGGGCATCTTCCTCAACGCGTTCGGAAGCATCATTGCAAATTTCATCAGTTTTGGAGCGATGCCAGTCAACATATTTTATAGCGTACATGAACTACCTAAAAAACTAAAGATGCGCGTACTCATTCGCCTTGGTCTTCCCTCATCATCATTTTCCGGATTCTATCAATCCAATTTGCATTGCGTCTCTTCTCCGTTTTTGATGGTGCCTTCCAGGCTTTCTCTTTCCCCTCAAACAGGTCCTCATAGTCCACTTTAGTTAGGCCAAACATCGAATCATTGTGGAGTGCGATTTGACAGCCCCCCACCCCTTTACCGACACAGACATACTTCTTGCACAACCCACATTTCCATGCCGTTCGTTTACCACACACTGCGCAATTGTAAGAATGTGTTGTCCGAGAGATGCTTGCTGCGTGCTTCTCAAAATCATCTAACTGGCCACAGAGACGTGAAGGCGAACGGTGACTCGAAGTCTTAGCAATTTTGTAGTTCTCCAAACTTATTCCACCCTTTTCCCCCTTCCAATATGATATTGCTGTTCCCTTTTTCTTTCGCTTCCCAAGTCTGGTCACCTTTCGAAAGTTCTCGTCACCTTTGTATATCTGCACGCGTGGATCATATGTCATCATTTGCTCCGAGAGCATCAGGCGGAAGTCCCGGAACGTCATCCTATCCTTCGCCTCGACAAACCACTCTGAGTCGAGCCCCCCCTCACAACATTCGATGTACATATCATACGCCGCGATCACTGCCATTGACAGAGCATGAAGGAAGGGTGCATGCCAGTATTTCCATGTTGTGTATCGTATCTTTGCATTTTTTATCATGTGGTCAACGTTATCGACACCGTAATAGTGGCCTAGGTACGTCGCCCTCGCCTCGTTTTGCTCGATCCCCCAATACCTTTTGTTCGGTTTCTTTCCGCGGGACTTGACAGTTGCATAGAGTGAAGCCGATGGAAGGTTGTTTACACCGGCAATGTTCGTCGCACCGGTTGATTGAAAGGACACCAGCGTTTTGGTGTATGGCTTAGTTGTTGTGAGACCCTCGGCAGTTGGCGTTGGCGCAACTTGCTTCACCGCAACGATCGGATTTTGAAAACGCATTGCTCGGGGCCGTGCGTTGCTGGCATCAACCACCTCATGATGGAGGTACTCCTTTAATCCCTCGGGATATCGGTCCCGGCGACATGTCTGCGTGATCCCGAAACCCCTCTCACCAGCATAATCCAACACATTGTCACCCGAGAAATGATTATCACATGTGATGTGAGGAGGCCGGGGATAGATGGATCTCTTCCGGTAAGTGGTCGGCTCGCCATATCCAGAAGGAGGAGGCACACTAGTATTCAACTCTTCTGGTGCAACTCTTCCAACAACAAGCTTATCGAGCTGATCGATCAAGTGCTTTATCTCAAACTTCCCCTCCGCCGTGAAACCAACTGGTCGTACGTGCACCTTGTGCCGATGCACGTACGCTCTGGGGTAGCGCCGTGAGACGTCGTAAATCATCGTCGTCTGCCCCCCCTTTCCAACGGGCTTATTCATGAGCCGCCCTCCAGCATCCGCCATGTATCCCGCAAATCCCCATGTCGACTCATCCCCCGCCACATCCAATTCTGCTTGCAACGTTATATAATTCATGTTGTGGCAGAGTGTACGAAAGATGAGGTCGTACTTCGCTGCTGGATCGTACCCCTCCTTGTCACGGCCTGGAGTTGAGAGGTTGTTGTTCAATTTGAACACAGACTTTATTTGACGCCACCGTGACATGGTCATGTGGTCGGCGATAATGGGGTCGTAATCCACGTCATCTTCCATCCAGCGCCTGTATAAGCTGCTGGCGCTGCCATCTCTCGCACCATGCCGAATAGGCACCCCAATCCAATGGACCAAGTCCATTTCCGTCACCAGCTTGAACGCGTGCCCGTACCCTCCGCCCCAGCCCTTCTCGCATACGGCGTAGCCATTCGTATGCGATGTAACAGTTGAAAAGAATGGCATGCGATCATCACCATCGATACCCGATCGTTTTGGGTCACAAACAGGCAACAACAGCTGGA
This sequence comes from Stephanodiscus triporus, assembly GCA_036939755.1. NCBI lineage: Eukaryota > Bacillariophyta > Thalassiosirophyceae > Thalassiosirales > Thalassiosiraceae > Stephanodiscus > Stephanodiscus triporus. The sequence goes on along the minus strand of JALLAZ010000989.1, from coordinate 5,798 downwards.
GGAAGAAGAAGGGATCTTTTTTAATACGTTCGCCGCTGAGCCCGTGCGCTCGCAATCGGTCGGCGTCGAGGCATCCCTTCCGTTCGGGAGGCTTGATTTTTTCCCTCGTCGCAGGGCCTCGTACAAACGTCGCGCGATCAAACTCATCTGGCTCCCATCCACTGTAAAAAAAATTCCATCCATTCACCTCGCGTCGCCCAAAACAATCCGCGGGGACAACCTTTGCTCCTGCTGGGGTGAAGTGGCCGGCATATGCAGACGTCGGCATCCCTTTTACTTTGAGATACTTTGGCTGAAACACAAATTCGCTCCATCGCCCAGGGTTGTCCACCTCTGAAAAATGAGAAGGAGCATCAAATTTAGGGCAATAGCCAATAAATCCTATTGGAGCACCGGGCGGGATCCATCCTTCAGGCGCACCGGGGATTGATGGGTCAGAAACCTCCCCCCATTCTTCGACATCAAGGTCGTGGTTCTCCTCGTTCGCCGTCATCGCTTGGTAGTGCATGTTGACTTCGTCCCCCTCAACATCACTGTCGCCCCCATCTCCTTCCTCCGCGTTGTCCTCCAACATCATCTGGAGAATTTTTTCTGGCGTCTCAGAATGCTGGACCTGCTCGTCGTTATTGCTACTAGTAATACTAGTACTGTCTTCGTCGGCGACGTCGATACTAATACTCGATTCGACGAGACTGCAATCGAATGGTGATGCCCCGACTAGTAGTTCGGCCGGGGGGGGGCGATGGCGAATTGCTGGAGACAGCGCCGCACCAATCATCCCAGAAATTCCTCTCATAATTGCCGCCGCCGCCGCCCTTCCTGGGCTCATGGGGAGGTCCGCCTGCGCGCTTGGCAAAGACAGCGCCGCAGCCGCAGCCCTCGACGGACTGCTGGCGGCAGGGGACGGCAATTCGCCTGGTGGTAAAGGCTCATCGTCAACAGCGGACGGCATCGTTCGATCGAATCTTTGGGGGGTCGGAGTTGTTTGTGGCGGTGTTCTCCGTTTGGTACTTACTCTACGGTAGGTGGGGGGGTACCAAAATGATCAAAAAATGATCATTTCATAACCTCCATTTCAATGGATGATAATGGTCTGATAATTCGATGGGAATGAAAAGTGAATACCAAGCTCTGACGCAGAAGAGCAAGGCGAATCGAATGGTGGTCTCCATTTTTGCTGAAAATGGAATTTTGACTTAGTATTTTAGTGTCAAAGTCAAAAATGATCATTTTTTGATCGTTTTTACGTAGGGCCGCGCCCGAACGATACACTTTGATCTCCGTCACTTTTTTTATGCCTTCCTGTCACTACGTTTAGCAGTCTGTTGCATGCTACACATTTTCCTTTGGGTCCATCTCACCACACGATTGTTTAGCCCAATTTTCTGCGCAGGGTGAGAACCTCCGTCCCAACAGCTCTTGTGGCCTTTTCTCCCATGGCTCTTTTAGAACTGTGACGTTTTCCGCAAAAAGGGTACAATGCCCAAGTGCAAGGGAAAGGAAGCAAAGGAGCTTTATGACTTATGACACAGATGCCGATTCAGAGCAAGATATGTCGATAAAAGAGGAAGAAAAAAGTATGCCCACGGGCATATGCAATCAAAGTTGAGCCCGTCGAATCCCCACCACCAGCCACTCCGAAGCTCGGCGACAGTTGTTTGCATTACAGACAAAGCGAGGGAGCGCCCGAGACGTCCTTTCGCATGTGCAAAGATGAATGTTTATGATTCCACTCTAGAGGGTTTGTTGTGTGTGTATTCCGGAAAGCAAGGGGTCCGACGCTGAGAACAAACTTTTCGGCCAAATGCTTGCGTTTCCAATATTTGCCCATGCATCATTGTTCGCTTCTCCAACTTAAGAAAACGACATAATTAACACGCCCATCCAGCGTTTACCTCCTACTGCGCGTCCGTCCCATCCTCCTCCTCCTCCTTCTTCTTCTTCTGCACGTCGTTGTATTTCTCGATGAGCCTATCCGCCCAATACCTGGCGATCATCAATCGTATCACTCGACGATCGGATCGAAAACTGGTCACGTTGACGTCGTCCTTCTCGATATCCCCCCCGCCACTCACCCCCCCCCCCTCGCGATCATCATCATCGTCTTCGTCGTTCGAGGATGTCCTCCTGGCGGCCGCCCGCGCCAGCAAGGTGGGACCGGCCAGGCTCGTCATCCGTCGCAAGAACTTCATCAATGCCACGTCGTCCACCATCCAATCGTCCACCAAGCCGCGATCGCCGTCGCCCGACGTAGTCTTCGGGACGACGACGTCTAGGCGAAAGCCGGCGTTCCCGTCGAATTTCAACATCCTCTCGAATACTTCCTCGGAGTCGTCGTCGTCGTCTTCTTCGTCGTCCCCGGTGCGACGACGACGGCCGCCGCCGCCGCGACGTGCGTCCACGCCGTACCCGGTAACATCGAAATTCGCGACCTGATCCACCACCGAGCAGAAGACCACCGAGTACGCCGAGCATATGCCGTACCTGTCCCGGAGGATTTCCGTTAGCTCGGATCGAGGGAGTTGGAACGTCCGTCGGAGTTGCGTCGGGGTCATATCGCGCGTGCAGAATCGATGCAACGACCGGACCGCCGCCCCGTCGTCGTCGACGTCGTTCGTAGTAGTCGTAGTAGTCGTCGTAGTCGTCGTCGTCGTATCGGCAGTCGCCGCCCTCTCCAGGAAGGTCCGATACGCCCTCATCTCCTTCTTCATCTTGAACCGCAAAAGCAGCCTGTCGGCCCATATCTGATCCCTCATGTCCGGCGGCCACGGCGACGCTCTCGCCGCGTTAATCTCCCGAACGGCGGAATCGGTCTCGAGGTCGGACATGGCGTTGATCATGCCCTCGAGGCCGCCGGGCGCGAAGAGGTGGGGGAAGCCGCAGCACGCGCAGTCGCCGCCGTTGACGTAGTCGAACATGCACTTGTCGACGACCCACTTGTCGGTGAAGCGCGGCATTATTACTACTTTTATTTGCCAAGAGAATAATATTTTCTTGGGGAATGTGGCGGACGCGGAAGATTTTCCCAGCAGGAACTATCTAAGAGTCAGACAGACGATTATTGCACAACATGAGTTAAAAACAAACACAACAACAACATTCTCTCTTCGCCCCTCCCCCCCCCCCCGCCCTCATATCTCCATCAACCTCCTCCCTCCTCCCCCGTTTGGACCGTCGTACTAGGAAGCTGTGATCTATTCCGTCCATCATGGTGGTTCGCCTCCGTCTCCAACGTTTCGGAAGGAAGCACTCTCCGTTCTATCGGATGGTGGCCGCCGATGCTCGGGCTCCACGTGATGGTAAATTTCTCGAAATAGTGAGTTTCGCCCTGCCTGGCTTGCCCCGACTTCCGCGATGTCCTCAGATCGGCGGCGTCCCTATTTGATTTCGTCCCACGCACGGCGCGTCCATCACAGAAACTCGGGACCTCACCTCACCAACATATTTCGTGCCGAAATAATATATATACTCAGGTCGGGACCTACAATCCAATAGCGACAAGCGCGGGGATTAAGGAAATCCGTCTAAAGACTGATCGACTGCGATATTGGATATCGGTCGGAGCCCAACCGTCCGATCGCGTGGCATGGATACTTGGAAAGTTCGGCATACTGCCCCCGCCGCCTCAACGCTTCAGCTTGCAGACGATGATCCCGAAGAAGGACAGGAAGAAGGAGGAAAAGTAGAAAATGGGGCAATGTCATTCTATGGAATATGATTTATTGTGTCAACAATAGTTTTATCTGGTGTGAAATCAACAGGATGAACTTGTGTCGATTTCACCGGGGTCAAAATTATCTAGATCGAAAATTTATGTATCGGGGGAAATCAAGCAACAAATCATGCGCGGTTTGTAACGCGTTACGATTATTTACAGCTGAATCCCCCCCCCGAACAAAAAGCTCTTCTTACCTAGTGTAATGATAGCCCGCCTTCGGATGCCCAGGCAAAAAATGCCGCAGCCACGGCCAACGATGCACACAACGGTTCATCTCCTGTCAGCTGCAATCCCCGCTTCCTATCCCCGCCCCCTTTTCCTTCGATGACACCTGAATCTTGTACATCTATTGTTTTGCTTCCACCCAAAAACGTTCTCTCCATCCAGCCTCCAAGGCCTCCTTCCTCGGCACGAAGCCTCTCTCTTCGCACCTTGTCGTAGTCTCCTCTCACCGCATATCCGCCCACATTGGTGCATTCTTCTATAGCTAGGATACAGTCAGCGACCGACCCATCTCGTTCCATTGTTTCTGCGAGTGCGTCCAATACATCCAAATGCTGGCGTAACAATCCCATCGCGTAGCCAAGTGCAAACCTTGTGCGAGTATCCATCTCTCTTTCATCCATTCCACCCTTACCGTTCTTATTCTCTCTACGCAATCTGCGCACCTTAGCATCATCACTGAATGATTCTCCTGGCCCATTTTTGCCGATATTGTTGCTTGATGCGGACGCCGCAGCCCCATATATGCGCCGCAGCTGAAGTAAATCTGCAACGCCTCCCTCGGCATTTCCGTATGCCAATATTTCCGCACAAGCACCCGCGACACTAATGATTGCTAGTTTATCCAGCGTATCGTCGTCGAACCCACGAAATGGCCACGATGATGTTGGGTCGTCTTCTCTTGATAAGGCAAAGAAAGACTCACCATTGCGCAATACAGACCTCTCCATATCTGTGCTACCTCGCCCGTCTTTTGAATAGTATGGGCCATCGCTAACCATTGTTATCCTATTTCGCGACCCTTCTTTTTCATCATCGTTTCTACCACTACTTCTCACGTCGAAACCCATTTGCTGCGCTCTGTCCTCGCCAACATCTGCATCACTCAACGGGTAAAATTCAACAGCATTCTTGACAGCATTTCTAGCTTGGTAAGTCTTCACCGGCCACCCCAACAAGTAACCTAGCAAAAAATGACCCGCTTCATGCTGTATCATCCTTTTGCGATATGAAGGAAAAAGCTGCCTTTGCACGGACACCAATGCCGCTGTCAATTCTTCAGGGACAGCTAATCCATACCCGACCAATGCCAGTGGAGAGAAGCATAAGGCAAAAACAATCAACCAGCGAACAATATCGGGAAGGCCTTGGGTCGTTTGTTGGGCGAGAATTGCGGAGGATGACCCGAAGAGGAAGACGCTCAATACAGCCAGGGATGCTCGGTCGATGTCCCTATCGCCATTTTTCTCTATCAGATCCATGATCTTGTACTTGGAATTGTTCGTCCGCGTCTGCAAGGAAAGCTCGGCATCGCTGATGGGACGGGTGGAGAGATTTTTGGGTATTTTCACGGAGTTATAAAGTCGCCCCGTTTCTTCTTGATCCGGCCGGTACAAAGCCCTAGACAGTATTTTGTTCGCGGCAGTTCGAGTACGGCAAGATTGGAGCTTCGATAATTCATTGATGTCAATTGCATATGCTTCAGTTTCAACAGCACCGAGGGCGGAAAACTGACGCTGTCGAGCTTGGCCGTGTACGAACAACAGAGAGGGAGTCAGGCATTGTCCTTTTATGACGAAACATGTCACAGCCAGGGCATGGCTCAGCAGATATCGACTGCTCATCCTCCACTTTTCGTTACCAGTGAAGACATACGGCTTTGTGGGAGTGTGTAATTTTTTTCAGGTGTTTGGTTGCATGTTATGGAGGCAGCAGCAAGGAGGAATTGGCGGGAATTCGACCCCGCGCGCCATTTCCTTCGGAAGTTCCGAGGATGTCTCGCGGAGAGGGAGAGCGAGCAGGAGAGTTTCAGGACCCCTCCGACAACTCTCACAACTCGTCATTTCCGCCGCATCCT
>JALLAZ010000988.1:0-17522 GCA_036939755.1 Stephanodiscus triporus | reverse complement strand
CGAGGAAGGCTATTGGTCAAACGGCGGACCGTCGCTCGAAGGGTTCAATATTACCTTCTTCCCCTCTCGTCTCCCCTGCCCCCACGTTGGCAACCCCTAGTGTCCTCCTGTAACACCTATACAAAATCAAGTCAATAACAACTAAACACTATCAAAGAAACTACGCTCCAAACTCAAGGAAATTGGCGGGACACCGAACTTCTAGCTCCTAGACAACCCGCCCTGGCTCCCCCCAAGCTTACCACCGCCATATCTACACCTTAACAAGACCGGACGATTTCTCTGGCCTCGCATTCGATTTCCCCAACTCGGATCAATGCGCAGGCGCTTTACACGTACACAACAACGACTCAGTCGGAATACTCGACACATCGGACTACAGCACGAAAAGAACGCACGCTACCAACAAGACCACAACATCGGAGAAAGAGCTGGACAAGACTACTACATTACTCTATCCCTTGCACCGATAAGACTCCAGCTAACCCAACAAGATCACAACGTCAACCCCCATTTCTCGGCTCTAGGACAAGACAAAGAAACTTACTATATCATTGGAAGAGGCACCAACCAATGAAGCACCCCGTACCCATCCGGGCAGGACTGGTGAACCAAGGCCTCTTCATTATTTTTATCCTCGGCTACATCTCAACGGCGACCGCAAGGATGATAGGAACCCGCCGTCAATCGGCCATGGCTCGCGAACTAGAGCAAATTAGACTGATGAATAAGAAGAACCACCAAGCAGAACGCCAGCTCCAAGAGGAGGAGGAAAAGAGGAAGCAGGACGAAAAGGAAGCCCAACAACGCGCCGCGGAAACTACAACAGAGATCGAAAGCAATGACAGCGCCCAACCAACGATCGCCGACGACGCTACTCCCAACCTCTCCTCGACGATACGACAAATAATGGACGGATTTGACGAGATGGACACGGAAGACCAGCCGGTTGAGGCTACGATTGAACGCTCTCCCCTCAAAAAACGCGGCGGATCAAGCAAAGCTCCTTCTCGCAGACGCTCACCGGTCCGCCAGGTGTCACCGAATGAACCAGGACCAACCACCTCTGCGCAGCCAACTACTCGAGTAACCTCGTTCCTCGACAAACACATCCACACCCACAGACGCATAATCCTGGAGTTAGCAATCCTTCTGACGAGCGATAAAAAATTCGAGGAATTCACTCAAGCTCTAATGGCTTTCCTCACCAACGCCCAGATGGTGGACCCCAGATTTGTTATCAATCCCCTCAAGCCAGATTCGAAGGGAAAAGATATCTCCACTAAAGGCGAAATATCGCCGAACATGACTAAATTGGGGGAGCATGTGAAAATCTCGGGCAATGGGAACGTTTTCAACAAGCGTAAGGTGTGGGACCCTACTGAGGGCGAGAGAAACAGCCGTCAAACGCGTAAGGCCAACAAAAAAGAAGAATATCAGGACCCAACGGTATACTTTTCCATGATTGTGTCTTCCGATGTCCCCCCACAGGAGATCATAGACCGCACAACGCACGAATGGTCAAGGATGAACGGCGTTCGTTTGCAGGTTAAGGAGCTACAATTTGTCGACAGCGAAACTGTCGTGACCTTCTACAAGGTATCCAAATTAACTCCGAAGGAGGTTATCCTAGCAGAGATGAAGAAGATTCTTCTAAAAGCACAAGAGAAAGCCAGAGAGGATGAACTAGAGTTCGACTCATACGACTTCTCACTCGACTTGGGCATTGAACCGACGGCATCGCTCCCTGAAATGACGCTCAAAGTTCAAGCAGCCAAGTTGAAAGGAGAGGAAGTATCAACATTCCACAAGCTAAGCAACCGTGCGCAATACGCCAGAAAATCTTGGCATCTCGAAGTTCCAAGCATCCACGCCCCCAAGATGAAGACACTTGTTGAACTCGCCAAGAACTATAAGTGTGTCGAAGAATATTGGGGAATTCACGCCCATCTCAGCGAAATCACTGACGCTAAATCAACACCCAGTGAGGCAAAGAAACAAGTCGAAATTGCTCAAAAACATACCAACTACGAAGTCTCGATGACGGCAGAAGATCTGACAGGAGTGATTGACTTGGACTATACAGCGGCAATTCACCACCCAACTACCGGCAAACTAGTCGGCAACTACTCTCTTCGCCATGTACTTCTCAACTTCATAAAAATGGAGGACGGGCGTCCAGCAATTGCGGAAGCCCACCAGAGCGAGATCGCTAAACCAACATACATCGTGGTACCAAACACCCCAGAAGCGGAAAAGATGATAGGCATGATGAACAAAAATCTTCCAGCATATTTATTCCATTCCATGAGGGACTATGGCCTCCCCGAAGAGTTCATCACCAATCTCCTTGAAAACTCATGCGAAGCAACATTATTAGCGGAGCGCCACCACTGCAAATGGGACAAAGCAACCAGGACCCTAACTACGGTGGATGATGCAACAGAGGCCAAAAAAGCTATGGCCTTTGAAGGGGCGGCATGGTTTAAGGACGAATTCGGGCTTCTCGGGAGGAACTCAGCTAAGAATGCGGCGCGTTTTGTAGCTCCAGAGGCATTATTCAATTTGGACGAAGCAGGATCCCGCAAGACAATTCATGACCGACATCAAAAGAAGAACGTGAACAACAACAATGGAAACACAGTGGTCGATATGACAAAAAACGACGGGGACTCCGCATCCCACTCGGACTCGAGCTCAGAAAAAAGCTCGAGCCAAAACGACGACGGGTCGCGCTCCAAGTCATCCTTAAGTTCCAGCAAGGAGGATGACATGAGCGCGGCCGGCAGCGGATAGTCGGCACCAGCTACCCCTCCACAACCACGGGAGGGGCACAGCGCGCGGCGTCAAGTGGTAGGGGAAAGGATCATTCGGACTTACGACGCATAAGTCGATCCGGGGGCAACTCGTCGCGAGGCAAGCATAACAGGACCCGCGCGAGTCATTTTAGGAAACAAAGAGAGCTTACACGTATAATAGAACTAGTCGATGAGGAAGGAAATCTACGTCGGGTCTCAACGCAAGGACGGATGAATGTCACACGGCACGAAACGGTCCTTCAAATATTAACCCGGCGGTCGCAGAAGTTTCATCAACGGACAAAGGAAAAAACAGGAACAGAAGACAATAATCACGTCTGGGCGGTTGATGAAACAGGAACGACGGAAACATCGACCCTTAATTGTGAAAATGAAATAATACAACAAGAAATTAGTGATATTAGGAACATTAACATCCCCAGCGATATTCTCCAGATTCACGGACACGCTCCAACCAAGAAGGCCGATGGAACTGTTAGGCTTATCTTCGAGAACGTCAACGGGTTCCAAAACAGACTGAGTGGAAACACGAAGGTGGAGCGGGCAAAAGAAATCCATGACGAACTAGAGGCAGACATTGTGGCTTATTGTGAACATCAACTCAATATGAAACACCGAAAAAACTGCAACGGCTTTAACCAACTTTTCAAGGGCGGGGAAGCAGCGGTGCGATCGATTGTGGCTCATAACGTACACGAGAACATTGGCAAGACACAACAGGGAGGAACAAGTCTGTTGCTGTTTGGGCATCTCACCGAACAGTTAAACCATGAAGACAGCGGAAAGGATGAGTCGGGCCTGGGAAGATGGGTAGTGATGACTCTTCAAGGGGAGGGTGTCCGTACGAGAATCATCTGCGGTTACAACCCATGCGGTAACGGGAAGCTCAACAGTGGAACCACATATCAACAACACCGTCGATACCTTGTAACCCAGCGAAAGGATCTGACATGCCCAAGGAAAAAGTTCCACGACGATTTGATCGATCAGCTTAGGAAATGGAGAGAGGAAGGTGACAGGCTTGTGGTATGCCTCGACGCAAATGAGGACATCTACAAAAAATCACTTGGGAAATCTCTCACATGCAGCGATGGCCTTAGGATGGTAGAAGTAGTGGGAGAATTCACCGGGAAAAGAATAGGTCCAACCTTTTTTAGGGGGTCAAAGCCTATTGACGGGATATGGGCCACGAAGGACGTCATTGTTACTCATGCCTGCGTTATGCCAGCAGGTTATGGAGTGGGTGATCACCGGCTGTTTGTAGTCGACTTTCAAGAGGCAAGCCTGGTCGGTACAGCTCCCTTTCGAATAACGCGGTTTACCTCCCGCCGATTGAACACCAAGGTGTCTAGCGGGGCTACCCAAAAATATTTAGCACGCTTGGAATCTAATTTATCTCGACACAGATTAATAGAACGCCTTGGCCGTATACATATCACCCACAAGTCTCGCCACAAATTTCGGCGGGAGTTGGATAAGTTGGACAAGCAAAGCAAAGACCTGATGCTAAACGCGGAAAAGAAATGCAGACGAATCAAATCAGGAAGGATACCCTTTTCCCCCGAGGCGGCATTATGGATTCGGCGAACCCAAGTCTACCGATCGCTTTTAAGATATCATCAAGGACTGATCCGAAACCGAGGCAATTTAAAAAGAACGGCAAGAAGATGCGGAATCCAACAATGCTTCACATTATCCACGGAAGACATCCTCCAGAGGCTTAAAATCTGTATTGCTCAGTGCGATTATTTCCGCCAACACGGAAAGCAATACCGACGGAAACATCTACATAATTGTCTCCAGCTCGCACGAGACAAGGACGATGACAGAAAGGAGAGAGAAATCCTGGCGATCATTCAACGGGAGAAGGACCGCAGTTTCTGGCGAAGAATAAATTATGTGATGGGTAAGCCACGAGGGGGGTCTGTTCGTCGAGTACTTACGGAAGATGGGGGGGATGAAGGTATTTTAACGGAGCACTTAACCCAGGAAGGAGTCCAAGAGGCTATATTTAACAATATTCATCGTAAACGTTTTTTCCTTGCGGAAGCAGCACCGATCTGTTCTGGAGGACTCAGAGGCAGCTTTGGATACAATGCGGTCACACGAACGGCAAGGGCCATCCTGAACGGCTCCTACAACTATCCTCCGGAGTTCGACCAGGCGACTCGGGAAATACTCGAGGAATGCGCGAGAATAAGGGTAATGGTCCCGGAAAACTCATTGTCAACCCGAATCTCTAAGGAAGACTGGAAAGGACAATGGAAGGGGCGGAGAGAATCAACGTCTTCGTCAGAATCCGGACTTCATTTCGGTCACTACATCGCCGGCATATCATCGGACCACATTTCGTATTTCCATGCGCTAAAAGCAACTCTTATTCTACATCGAGGTGTTGTCTTATCAAGATGGGCTCGGGGCTTATCAGTGATGCTCGAAAAGATGTTCGGTTGCGCTCTAGTCTCCAAACTACGCTCAATATTGCTGATGGAAGCGGACTTCAATGCCACAAACAAAATCATCTACGGTCAGCGCATGATGACTCAGGCAAGGAAATACAAACTTATTCCAGACGAAATTTACAGTGAGAAAAACCGATTAGCGGATGACGGAACCCTCGCGAAAGTACTTTTCTATGACATAGTTCGACAAACACGGAGACCAGCGGCCATAGGAGCGGTGGACGCAGACAATTGCTATGACAGAATCGCGCACCCTATCGCCTCCATGGTCTTCCAGGCCTTGGGGATACCCAGGGAGGCGGCCTCCTCTATGCTGTCAACCATCCAAGACATGAAGTTTTTTCTACGAACAGGCTTCGGCGACTCTACGGCATATGCTGGATCTTCCGATGGAAAGAAAACTCAGGGTTTATGCCAGGGTAACACAGCAGCTCCAGGGGGTTGGACGGTAACTAGCCTCACGATCATACAAGCGCATAAGCGGAAGGGTCACGGGGTACATTTAAGATGCCCAGTAACAAAAACCACACACCATTCAGCCGGATCGGTTTTTGTCGACGATACGGACTTGGAGCATTTCGATATGAATCGAATCCAAACAGTACCGGAAGTCCACGAGGCCTTCCAGAGGTCTATCCTGAACTGGGGTAAACTACTATTGGCTTCAGGAGGCGCACTAAAACCAGGGAAGTGCTTCTACCATATCATCTCCTTCACCTGGCTTTCGGACGGATCATGGCGTTATGCTAGGAATGAAGGGGACGACAGCTTAGGGATTAAAGTCCCCTTGGAGGATGGCTCATTAGCCGCCATCGAGCATCTCCCAGTTTCAACTCCAACAAAAACTCTGGGACAGATGACATGTCCTACAGGTAGCAGCACTGGGGCTATCGAACAGATGAGGGACAAAGCAGGCGCTTGGGTTGCCAAGGCCAAAGTCAGCAAGCTCAATAAGCGCATTTTAGTCTTCCTGCTTGACAAGCAATTCTGGCCCAGCGTTTCGTTTGGGATTAGCAGCGTTACCGCACCATTCGCAGATCTCGAAGAAAGCCTCATGAAAACTTATTACGGGATGCTTCCGATGTGCGGCTTTCGACGAACAATCTGCCGTAATCTACGAATAATGGACAGAGGCTTTTACGGAGTCGGCCTACCTCATCCCGGGATAGAGTGTTTTGTGGCACAGCTCACTAAGCTTCTCACGCATTACGGCTGCGAGACCGGTCTTGGGATTCAGCTGCAGGTCTCGATGGAGCTATTCATAATTGAAGGCGGAGTCTCTTTGCAGCTCTTGTCAGAACCATTCTCCAAATATAGCAAATGGGTCACCCATTGTTGGTTGCGTTCGGTGTGGGAGAAAGTGGATCTCTTTGGCTTCCGAGTAGAAATCCGGGAACTACCTCTAAAACCCCCGCGGGAGGGCGATGGCTGGATCATGAGGGCCTTCGAAACCCTAGGTTACACAACTGAGGAACTCCAGCGGCTTAACCGGGTGAGATGCTGTCAGCACGTCCTCTTTACCTCGGACGTGTTCGACGCCAGTGGACGGGCGCTGGATAAGAAATATCTCACGCAACGGCCCCGGGGGGAGGCATGGTCTACCCTTATCTTTCCGCAGGAACACCCCCCCCGCAGGGATTTCGCCCTCTGGAAACAGGCAATTTTGCAACTAGCTCCAAGGGGCCGGCCGACCCGACAATTAGGGCCCTTGAGCGATAAGGGGCACAAAATTTGGGATTGGAGGTACGATCTGGAGGCAGGTCATCTCCTCCATATCAGGGGTGCTCGGATGGACTTATATGTACCCGCGGAAGGGGCGGCACATCGGACGAATAAATGGATCTGCCATACCAGGGACATCCCCCGGAAGGATTACGGGGATATCTGCTCGGTAAGGGAAGAAAGGGACGGGTACATTACGATCCTGTGCTTCACTGCCCCACCACCCCAACCACAACCCCCATCGGATTTCTGGGAGGTCCTGCTCCGATGGCAACGAACTTGGATGTGGGACAACCTTCAGTGGGTCGGAGACGATGATTGGTTATCGGTGTCCATTGCGGAGGGAACGTGTGTGGCAGTAACGGACGGCTCCTATATGAAGGAACTTTACACGCATGTCCACTCGGCCGCGGTAGTCTTGGAATGCAGCAGAGGCCGAGGTAGATTATGGTGCTCCTTTCCGGAGAAGTCTAGTTCAGCGTGTAGCTACAGAGGAGAGCTAGTCGGTTTAATGGCAGTTCATCTGCTACTCCTGGCGATTAACGAGATAAATCCGGGGCTGGGAGGATCAGTACACATCTATTCCGATTGCCTGGGCGCTCTACAAAAGGTCAAAAACCTCCCGTCCTCACAGGTTCCCGCTAGACTCGCCCACTCTGACATCCTCAAGAATATCATGGTCAATTGCGGAAAGATATCCTTTGACAGATACTACTCTCACGTCAAGGCACATCAGGACGATCATGCATCTTATGCGGAGCTATCTCGCCCATCCCAACTAAATGTCAACATGGACTACTACGCCAAACAAGCTTTACTCGACCTCACTCCAACACGCCTGCCTACTCCACAGGCATTTCCGTTAGAACCAGTATGCATACTTGCCTCGACTCTGAAGATCACCGCTGACTCTGGCTCTGAAATCCGATATCTTGCACATCGATGCTTGGCTCGGAAACAATTCTCACAACTGGGGATCCTAACCCACCACGCTTTCGACAGAGTGGACTGGGAGATGGTATTTGCCACGCTCCACGAGGTCCCACGTCTTTTCCAACAATGGGCATGCAAGCAGGTAATGAGTATTGCTGGCACGATGGAATGGGACAAGACTGTGGTCCGGAAATGCCCCAGCTGCTTCCAGGAAAGAGACACATGCGCGCATGTTCTCGATTGCGAGCATAGAGGACGGGTAGAAACCCTCAGGCATACGATCAACTTAATGGAAGGCTGGCTAGACGAGGTCAACACCGACCCCGATCTCTTGGACTGTATCGCGGAGTATGCATGGGCTCGCGGCAGTCGTACAATGACGGAGATCTGTGCCGGCTTAGGCGAGGACTACCAACATATGGCGAGGGATCAAGACATCATAGGATGGCGGCGTTTCATGGAAGGCATGATTAGTGTACACATGCGCAAAATCCAGAGCCGACACAATCACAGGGTAAGCTCCAAAACCACCCCGGAAAGGTGGGCAAAGGGGCTTATCCTAAAACTTCTCGAAGCCACTCACGGGCAGTGGCTATATCGAAACGTACAAATACACGACTCGGTTATGGGCACACAAGTGACTCTTAGAAAAGAAGAGATTCAGAGGGAAATTGAGGAGCAGATGGAGATGGGTACGGAAGGTTTGTTGGACGAGGATCTTTGGATGATGGACGTAAATCTTGGGGATATGGAAAATTCGTCTGGGGAACAGGAGGAATATTGGCTAATAGCCATTCGAGCCGCACGGGAGGCGGCAACGCTGATGCGGCAGCGCGCCCAACAGGCGCGGCATGGAACGCTTTAGGATGGGCTTTGTGTTTTAGACTCAACAATCGGAAATCCCTGTGGTTACAGGGTTGAATGGCTTTCAGTAGCCAATCTTACCGAGGACAACGGTCCTTGAAGGAGAGACGCCCTCTCTCTAGCGGTCCCGACTGCGACGCTGTTTGGTTAACGAGCCCTCGGCGTATGAAGACTCCAGTATGGTGAAAAATGTCTAGGTAGCAAGTAAATACCTAATTTCTTAAGTTGTATTGTATTGACTAGCTTATCTATCTACGTACTATTGTAACATAGATACTCGGTGCGAGGACATTTTTTTCTTGCTTGTGCAGCGTGTTTTACGGTAAGAGCGGTAGTAACACGTCTCATGTCAAATATGGCATGACACTCAACACATCATGACACGTCGATTTAGAGATTCTAAATACTTGGTCAGCGTGTAAAGTAGACCTGCATCATCTCCTCTAAGAGCTAGAGGCAGGCATGGCTTCGAAAGGCAGCCGGCGGATGATCCGACTCCGCGACGACGAACGCGTAGCCGACGGCGGCGCCGGCAATCACGACGACGACGACTACGACGACGACGGCGCCCGATCGGAACGAGCGCGACGAATGGAGAGGGAGGACGAGACGCTGCTGCATCTGGCCAGGGAGCTGATGTACCGCAAGATCCGTCCGGAGATATGCCGCGAGGACGCGGCGTCCCACCTCGCCCGATGGCTCCGACCAATGCTCCTCGGTCCGGCCATGCCTCTGAACAAGGAGGAAGATTTCGTCGAGGATATCCTCGCATCGACGGAGCTCGTCGCGGACGCAGAGATATTCCTCGAGACCCTACCGGGGATGTCGACTGCCGACTTTGTGAGGCGCAATCGCGCCGACGTCGCGAAGCGGGACGCGTATCCGGATCCCGCCAGTCCCCTGCGGGTGCGGGAGGGCGTGTTGAGGAACAAGTGCGTCGCGATGGTGGGACACCTCGCCGATTCGAGGGGCGTGTCGGACGCGATCGCGAGGGAGAGGGCGATCGAGCACTTTTACGACTTCTACATGGAGGCGATAACGGTCGGACATCCGCCGTCCTACAACTCCTACACGGGGATGACGGCGATGATGAACCCGACGTTCCTGAAACAATCCGAGGACGTCGTCATGTACGGCCTGGGACTGACGAGCGCGCGGCCGTCGGGACTGGTGGCGTGCGAGCGCGCGCCCCCGCCATATCACGCGTTGTTCGTATTCGCCCTGGTGACGTCGATTTGCTTGCGGTGCATGCCCTCCCTCGAGTCCGTCGACGAGCTGGCGACGGTGCGCACGTTCTCGGCCTCCGTATTCCAGGGAGGACAGCTCTCGCTGTCCCCGATCGCGCTCGCACTGATCAGGCTCGCGTTCGCCGCGACGTGCGCCGTGGTCACCGCGGCGAAGGTACGCAGGGGGAGTCAATTTAAGGTGGTTCGACTACCAGGATCGAAACTACCGGGGGGGATCGTGGAGATGAGGGGATGGAGGACGCAGGGCTTCTACACGTCGTGGGCATGGAACCTCCTTGGCCTGTCCTTCCTCCTGGGCGGCACGATACCGCTGCTCGTCGCCTGCGGGAGGGAGGACGTACTGCGGGATAACCCGTGGTTGCTCCGTGCCGCCCTGATATCCTTCGAGATCGCGGCGCCCTCCGCCTTCCTGACCTCCTTCATAGTCACTCACGCGCTTTGGCCTCAGGCCTACAAGACCCACGGCGCGTCCGGTACTGTGGGGTTCAAGGGATGGATCAATCTCTTGCAGCACAATGGCAACTCTGCCATGGTGCTGCTCGAAATCATGTTTATGGGGGGTTTGCCAGTGATCGTGAGCCACGTCGTTTTTGCCGTATTGTTCGGTCTGGTCTACATAGCCTTCCTCTGGTTCATGGCCAACAGATGGTCGCCTAAGCACGGTCCCGTGTATCCGTATTTTTTCATGGATACTACTTTGGGAGCAAGGACGTCGATTTTCATGGTTTTGCTTATGGTCGTGATGGGGGTTTTCTTCGCCCTGTTCGCGTTGCTCGATGCGTGCATTACCGCGATCGAACAACGCGACTACGGAGTGTTCCCCAACCTCTTATGCATGGTGTTCGTGTCATTTATACTGATGAAGTTTAAGGATTAAATAAATATGTTAAAAGAATGTACTTTCCAGATAAATATAATGGGACGATGGCTCTCGGCGCCGTCTGTCTATGAAAGAAGGTGCAAGCCAAGGTCCGGGAAGTAGGTCCGGGAACTAGTTCCCGGATCCGTACCATACCAGATTTTTTTGCAGGGATCAACCTCTACCCATGTACAGGCACCATATATCGTAATCGCGATTTTGTTGCAGTTGATAGTAAAAGGTTAGATAGGTGGTCATTCATGCTTGTCCGCATCGCATGCACCTTCCCACATCATAGCCCCTCGACCTCGACGACGACCTGACGATGGCACCATCCGACTACGCCCGATCTCGCGACATGGCCAGCAAGCCCGCCGGCCACGAGTCGACGACGACGCTCGTCGACGGGCGTCCCTACCTCCCGAACCTCGTCGTCGACTCGTCGGACGAAGCCTCCGTCGTCGCCTCCGCTCTGTCCATCGTCCTGCTATCTATCCGAGTCGCCGCCTCGAACGGCGCAACGGACGTCGGACGGGGAGGGACCCGCGCCGCCGCCGCCGTCGCCGGCGCAGGCGCCGCCGACTCCCTCTTACTGAACGATTACCCAATCGGCGCGACGTCCCGGCGTTTCTCGGACATGTCGTCGCGTTTGTCGTGCGTCAAGGTCACCGGCGGTATCACCAACGCCCTGTTCCGCGTGACGGGATTTGGGACGATCGGGCCGTCGATAGCAACGGCGCTTGCCCCGCTGGTCTCTTCCCGCGACGCCGTCGAGTCGTTGGTTGACTTCGACTCGGTCCTCGTTCGAATTTTCGGCGCCGAGGGTATGATCGATCGGGACCTGGAAACGTCCACGTACTCGGCGCTATGCGACGCGGGGATCGCGTATCGTTACCTCGGCAGGTTCGGCAACGGCCGCGTCGAGGGATGGCTCGACGGTTACTCGCCGCTCGCGTGCTCGGACCTGGCCGACGTCGACGCGAGCCTCGCGATCGCGAGGGAGATGGCGAGGCTCCACTGCACGTTCGTCTTGCCGGGGGGGGAACTCGAGGATCGCCATCGCGGCGTGGGATTGTGGGACCAGCTAAGAGGCTGGATGGATCAGGCGCGTGGATACGCCGAGTTCAAGACCCCCGAGGACACGGAGAGGGTACGGGGGCTGGGATTGGACGAGATCGAGGTCGAGGTGCGAAACTTCATCGACTCCTTCGCCGCGTCGTCCCCACCGTCGAACGACGAAGGCAACGGCGGTGATGGAGGTAAAGGTGGCGACGAAAGCGATAAGGGAAAGGAGAGGATTGTGTTCAGGTGGGTATCAGCGGCGGAGGATGCGTTCGACTTTGATTTTGGCAAAAATCGCATTTTTCCGCCGTCGCTCTTTCGTCTCGACGCCGTATCCCCACCCGCCCGCCTTCTCCGTTCTCGTTCGTCATACGTAGCCACAACGATCTGCTCGCCGCGAACATCATGCGACATCAAGATAGCGGCAAAATCCAACTGATCGATTTCGAGTACGGCGGGACCAACTACGCGGCGTTCGACATCGCCAATCACCTCAACGAGCACGCGGGCGGCACCAGCGCGGAGGAGAACGGCATTCCCGATTACTCTCGTTTTCCCGATCCCGAACGGCAAATGAGCTTTTGTCTTGAGTACGTCAGGACGTCCAGGGGACTGACTGGCGCGGACGTCGTCGACGACGACGAGGTCTTGCATGCCGAGGCGAATGACTTGCTGGATCAGGTCCAGAAGTTCCTCCTGGTGAATCACCTGTATTGGGGACTGTGGGCGATCAACCAAGCCGCCGAGGAGGGGTGCGACGAATTCGATTACATCAACTTCGCGACCAGTAGGTTCAAGGAATTCCGCGCAATGAAAGCTGCGCGGGAGGGAGCTTGATGGGCGCGGCTTAGAACACCACGGCCCTCAAATCCTCAGTATAAGAGAACACGCCTTTGACATTTACTTTCACTTGATCTTATCTAGTACTCCAAACTACACAGGAGACCATCTTTCGTTTCTAATTTGGCATTCCACCAAACATCACAGGAATGCCTTTCCACATATAACCATAAAATATGCTATCCACAGACTGCATTTAATCACAAAATAAACTGATTGGCGACTCCAAAATCACTTATCACATGGTACAAGGATGAGTGCCAACTTTTGCAGGGTGATGCAAACGCACATGCCAACCTCTATCACACCAGCATGCCTACATGGGTGCGTATGATTTGATCTCCATAGATAAGTAGGGCCTTACAGCATCCAGAAAGAGCCAAGGAAGATGACCGCAGTCACAGCACTCCACGTTCTCACTCCGCTGAGACTAGGGCCCGAACTCTTGCTCTCAGAACCAATCGGTGTGTACTCGAGATAAGAAACCGCATTGGTTGCTCCACCCCATACATCATCATAACTATTGCTCGATTTGCTACCCTTGCTCTTTCCACTTTTCGCAAACAGCCTCATAGATTTTGACGACTTGCTTGAGCGGGACTTGTAAGTCTTCGACTTAGCGGACTGCGCAGAGATTGAAGAAATAATGTTCAGGGTAAGCATACAAGGCAGTCATCATACAAAAAAACAACGACATTTCTACGTACTTTGCTGAAGAGATCTTTGGTATCGTATCGGAGAGAAGAGGAGAGATAAAGTTAAGCGACGGTTGTAAACGACCAATGATAAGAGAAGAAATAGTTGCTTAGTCTCACGTTGGCGCTCAGTTGGACGCGAAGTTGGCTTTCGTGTGGGCTTCCGAGTGGGTTTTTTGGTTTCGCCCCAGGCCGTGGGACCGTGAGTGGTGGTGGGGCTGACAGTTCTGCGAAGAATGGCAAAGATGAGAGAATATGAAAGCAGACATCAAGACATAGGTGGTGTATTGATGAAACTCACGGATCCTCCGAAGGAGATAGGGTTGGGGAAACCGTTGGATAGAGTGTAGGAGAGAAAGTCTGAAACACAACAGGTGATGAATTCGAAATTACAAGATGAGGAAGTCTACGAGAATCAGTCAATAAAGAGAGTTAATGGACTCACTGGGCTCAAGGTAGGGCTCGGAGTCCACTCTTTCCTTGGGTTTTTTGTCTGTTCCGGGAGAAAGGAGTTAGCCACAGTCGACTCTATGTGAATTGAAGCCTGAGAGACGATCAAAACTACTCACCGGGCGCTTGCTAGGCTTCCAAGAACCCCAAGAGTCTGTGGGTCTCTTAGTTGGGTTCATCGTGTGCTCCCAAGGACCTGACCAAGAGTCTGTTGTTGGACTCTTGGTGGGGTTCTTCGTGGGCTTCCAAGAAGCAGACCAAGAGTCCGTGGGACTCTTGGTTGGGATCGCGGTCTCCCAGCCCGTCGGTAACTTCGTTGGGTGGCTAGTCTATATAAAAATAGTACAGCACAAACTGATAAGGTTCGTGTGAATGGTCAACTCTCGTCCCTCTTCTTGAACGTGACAAAAATAACTCACCGGGCTGTGTGTGGGATTGGGAGTAGTCCAACCGCCACCGTTCCAAGACTCAGTAGGTTCGAGAGTAACGATTGGCCTGTTGGTCGGGATTGGAGTCGGCTGGCTGGACGTGGTTGGACTTGGGGTCACGATCTTGAACTCCTGGTTGGACGAGATTGGATTAGACGTCTCGATCTGTGCGGTTTCCAGCTGCGGGACTGGAGTAGAATCCAGAGTTATGATCGACTTTTCGGTCGGGTTAGGAGTCGGCATGTTTGACATGGTTGGACTTGCGGTCTCGATCTGAGAGACTTTGAGCTCTGGGGTGGACGTGGTTGGACTTGCGGTCTCGATCAGAGCGGCATTGAGCTCCGGGAGGGATATGGTTGGGTTCAAAGTCTCGATATGACCGGCTTCGGGATCCTGCTGTGGTTGGTTTCAGCATCGGTTCAGAGAGAGATTAAGTGAGAAAAAATGTGTTTACTTCATTCAAAGCAGAGAACGTTATGGCCGTCAAACTCACTCTTCCGTGGATAGACAATGGCACCAGAAGCATTATCCCGAATCCAAAACTTATCGACTTCATCATGGCGATGTTTTATAGAGATGCGAAAATATCAATGTAGGGGTTCGAGGTCCACAATACGAATGGTTGATTTTTGCCCTCGTCGGTCTGGATTTATGATCCGATGAAAAGATTGCAAATGCAACATGAGATTATATTATCACAAAGCATTATCTCTACAAGCCCTGATCGAAATGAGTTTTAATCCCACAGAGGCTTGTTCTCATTTAGTTCTGGCGACGAAGCAGCCCCATTCGATCCACCATTCATGTCACGTTCATAAGATTACAGGATCAAACTAAACGACAGGTATCATAAGAGATGCGCAATAATTTCCCATGAAGAAGCCCAATCGCTGCATTTGATGTGAAGTTAGCACAATTTTTTACAAGGCTGAAAATCGGTCATCATTCTTTATCGGAATGCAGGAATCAGAACTGAATCACGCCGGAGGCGAGTCGAAGCAACAAATAGACATTCCTTTCACGAGGCGGCGTAGATGTCGACAGGTCGACCCCAACTTACTCGATGAGGTATTCAGTCCTTGGAGAACCATGTATCTAGACTGCCCACAATTGTCACCAATTTTGGCGAAACATCATATTATTAACGGAAACACCATCATCAACGGTCATGGACTTCAAATCCCGCCGGAGATGCCATGTACCTCATCCGGTTCCGCACCTTGCTTCCGCCCCGGAAAATATTTGGCCTCCCGACGTGTACAAGTAGCAAGAAGGCAGTGATTTGCAACTGTGTTCCGCCGTCAATTTTTTCGGCCGACCGAGATGATGCAATATCGAACGGTCGTAATTCTCTTCCCGCTCTCTGTCGATGAATTACTACAATCTACAATCCCCCCCCCCCCTCCCCGCTAATTTCTTGAGATGATATTTACGTTCGAGTGCATCGAGAAATATTATCCTCTGCATATAGCCCGCAGGGCGGTGCCGAAACCCTCCCCTACCTAGAGCACGAATCGACAACGACTCGTGGAGAGGAGACCTTTTGCTGAAAAATCCCTCGAGGTTGGGATGCAGGAATCAAACGGAATCATCCTCCTCCCACACCATCGGATGCAGGAATAAAACCCGAATCAGATAAATTTGAAGAAAGCGCGTATCGTACCATACGTACCACAACTGACAGGGTTTCGATGTGTGTTTTTTTTGTTTTGTCGTTCGAAAATTAATGGCGGGATTTGTTATTTGGCGGCAAGACCGGGAGAAAAGCGCGTTCCCCGAGGTTTGCCCCCCTCTTTCGGGCTGACGTGGCCAAAACGAGAAATGTTTCTTGGGACAAATCATGAATATGATTCCTGCATAGGATTCCTTGTGGACGTTCCCCGGTTCCCTGACATCAGCGAGGTTGTCGCGAGCGACGACGTCGTCACGATGTCGGCAGGCGATGGCACAGCAATCAATGAAATGCAGGCGGAGATATTATTTGTTCTTTTTTGGCAACGAAGAAGTCGACACCACGTGCGCCCTCATTTTAAATAGAGAGAGAGTGTACGATACAGCATTGGGGAATGGCAAGATATAGAAGCGGAAGATCCGACCCAAATGCCATCGTGACATCGTCATTTTTCACATCAAAGAGTTCGCTCCATAATAATATCTTTTCGTCCTCGCCTTCATTGATCATAATATTTATCAACACCCATAATCAACGTAACCGAGAACGGACCGAAACGAAATCCGAAGTAACATCATGGTCTCGTCCCTCGTCAGATCCATCGCGCTTGCCACGATCCTCGTCTCGTCGCCTCCCAGATCGTCGCTGGCATTCACCGCGACGACGACAACTACGCCGCAGCAACGAGGGCGGCGGGGGATCTCGTCGTCGCGCTTTCGCAGTGGTGGTGGAAATTTCCATCCCTCGCCTCTCGGCGAATCGTCCTCGTCGCTCGCCGCGTCCTCTTCCTCCTCCTCTTCCTCCGAGGACGACGGCGGTCAGTCGTCGACGTCTACTCCTTCTTCTTCGTTGTCGTCGTCGTCGTCGTCGTCGATGATGTCCACCTCGCGGGGGGAGGACAGGCTCGGCGAGACGACGATCGACCTCCCCCCGCCGATGCCGCGGGGACGCGTCATCGGCGGGCAGTCGTCGATGACGACGACGACGACGACGATCTCCGACGTCGATTCCCGCGGGGTCGTCGTCGTTCCCCGATCCTCCGAATTCGACAACCTCGAGCCGCCGCCCCCCGTTTCCGAGCTCCGACTCGCACGACTCGAGAGCGAGCGTCGATCCCTCTCCGCGTACGTACGTCCCGGCACGGACGAGTACTGGGACCTCAAGGACGAGATATCGCGACTCGAGGGCGACCTGTCGACGGCGGCCGAGGCGGGGGTCAGCGAGACGGCGCTGGGCGTTATAAGGGGCATGCTGGGGGAGGCGAGGTCGAGGGATCCGGAGTACGTATATCGCGTCGCGTCGGAGAACGCGCGCGTCGCCGAGAGGATCGGGGGGGAGGGGGCGGGCGAGAGGTACCGGGAGGAGGGGAATGGCGCGAGGAGGATGCTGCCCCAGTTCAACCTCGAGGGTCTATGGGTCGGGAAGTGAGTATTTTTCTCTCTCTCTCTCTCTCTCTCACTCTCTATGCT
>JALLAZ010000987.1:0-10861 GCA_036939755.1 Stephanodiscus triporus | reverse complement strand
AACAGGAAAACCCGACAACAATACCATATAATGAAATGTCGAACGAGGGTCTTCCACTTCTATCCAACAAATAATGTTCCACCATGGCGACAAACAGCGGGTTGAAAATAAAATTCTCAGGCACCACTCCCAAGGGAATGGGTACCAAGCCTGCAACTCTACCGATAACGCTAGAGCTGCAATTAGAAACAAGCACACCCCTCGATATGATGAATGAAATGATTCTTGATGGATTCAAAGTCAAGAGAAATGACAGAGCAAATTATCACCCTGAGTTTATGGTCGGATTTCCTCCAAAACTGCTTGATATAACGGGAAAGCATGTTGTTGGAGATTTGTCCTTGCGATCCAACGAAAATGTAATTGTCCGTATATGTCGTAGAGAAACACCACTTCGACCGAAGAGAAAAGCAGCCGAGGTCGCCAAGTCATCCTTTAAGGATGCACTCAAGGCCCAAGACGCAATGATCAAACGTAATCTGATCAAACAAAAGAAAGTATCCACCTCGAAAATACGGATAAGTGGACCAGGCCATCGTTTATCAGACGGCAAAGATGTTTCCAACACCGCTAAAGCCAATAATCTATCTCCGAAAGAGATCAAGACAGAAGAATTCCGCCGTACATTATCTGACCATACAACTTTTTACCCATCAGGAAAGAGAAATCACTTACAAACAAAAAGATGTCATCTCGTTTTAAAGAACAAGGATGACCTATCGTCGTTCTTAGTTCAGGCTTTCAACAAGGGTAGTGGTGGGGAACCGTTCAAGCAAATACGAGCAGTATACAAAAAGGCCCTGGCAAATATGCAGGAAATTTCCCAGGCACAAGCTCGTGTACATGCGGCAACAATTGGTCAGTTCTTTATGGCCCCTGTGAAGAGTGTCGAGGTTGATGCCGGAACGATGTTGGGATCGACATTCAACCAAATAGGAGGAGATGATTGTGTGTCCCACCAAATTACTTATGGAAAAGAGATGTCGAAGACGGGAGGGCAGTACATCGACAGAGTAGACGTTTTACCACTGGACATTATAAAGAGTGTCATTGAGAATGCTTACACGAGCAAAACTGATGACGACGATGATTTCGACGATGATGACGATGACGACGGCAACAAAAATGTGATTGATACCGGAAAGGAGCTTTTGCGCCCTATTGCAATTGCTCAGACGATGCCACAACTGTTCTGGTCAGTAGTTTCCCACTGCAGACCGTCCTCAGATTCAGAATATTACTTACCCGTGGAAGATATGCTCCGACAACTTCTACCACACTTAGACTGGTCTTTTCTCAACCGTGACGGAAGACAACGATTATTGAGTGAACAAGCAAGAGAAAACCTTAGGCAACAAAAGATGACAAAGCTCAATCGCGATGAATGGATGCTTGTTACGCCGACGGAAGACGACGAAAACGAATTGATTGAGTGCATATCATGGGATGAAGAGGCAAAGGAATGCAATATGGCCAGAGCCTATAGTACCTTGATGATACGTTCCAAGTCTGAACCATGTTGTTTAAATTGGAGACAATTAGCAAACACGGACGCCAAGTATTTATACGACAAACTGATCCGGGAATGCGCGGAATCAGCTATTGAACCACCTTCACTGAAGTCAGTCGAAACATGGATAATGGTCGCTCGGAACTTTTCCATAGATGAGATTGTGAATGAAATCGTTGGTACGGATGAAAACATCTTTGGATTGCTAGAGGCACTCCATTCAAATACTCCTAAAGATTTAATTACTTACTGGGGTCGACATCCAAAATTGTTGTTGAAGACTATGGGAGATCACCCTAAAAATGATGATGATCTTTTTCATGACCGATACAAGGAACAGGATGTAAGGCGTTGGATTAGTCGAGCAAAGGTTGCAATAAAGATATGTCCTTGGCTTGATGATTATTATAGTCAGTTTAACAAGTAAAGTCTTCTATTTATGTTCATATTTGTAATTTGATACATGTGTAGTTATTATTTGTTAGACATGCTTATGTTTTCACAATGTTGAGTTCCAATGATTAACTCCATCAATGGGTGCCTTTCCAAGAATGATGCCGTGAAGTATGGGTGCATTCCATCCACAACCCTTGCTGCAAAACACGAGATGTTGTTGAACTTTTCACTTCCGGCAGGCTTTTGTGTACTTCCACAACAACCAATAATGATTTCATCACACCATCAACGTTTGAACTTCCACAACAACCAATCATGATTTCATCACACCGTCAATATTTGAATACTTTTTGAATATCCTCTGGAGATTTGTCCTATTTGTCAAGTAATGAATGATGAATTGAGTCGCAACTTGTCGCAGTTCCGTCCAAAGTTAGATATATACACACCCACCCACATGTAACGCAATAAAATTGCTAAACTGGTCAGCTTTAGCAACGGTTGAATTCCCAAGTAGTCCGCCGCAGCATGCAGTTCAAACAGAGCGTTTTGGTCTACATCAACCATTACAGCATACTCCTCCTGAACAAAGTCGCGTATTCTCGTAGATGTAAAGGGGGTGACTATTTCTCGCACTTTAGAAGACAATAATGTCATCAACTCGTAAGTTATTGATTCAATTTTCATTGTCCGTAATATTGTATCGAACGAAAAATTGGAAAAAACTCACTCGGGTCTCGTTTGTAACATTCCATATATTTCACGATCTCAGCCAAAACAAATGAGTTAATCGCGTAGAGCGGAATCTCATGAACTACCTCACCGCCTTTGCCATTATTTCTGTCCGTATCACTCCCATCAGTACTGTCTTCGGTGTCAAGACATTGATTAACGAAACAGGAGAGTGTGGCTATATCACTTGGAATTTTATATCTTTTCCCTTCTCTACTTATCTGAGTTTCAGCATCGTTGAATATCCACATTGAGACAATCGGTGAGAATTCGTTTGTACTGTGGCCCCCCGCTGTACTACATAATCTCTAATCTCTTATTGCACTCACCAAGGTAACAGTTTGTATAGCATTATCATTTTCCATCATTGCTTGATGGTTGACGAAGTCGACCTGGGCGGCGGACTGTTCGTAAATCACCACAATGTGGTGTGCAGTGCGTTGGGGCAGTTTTTGGTGGTAGTGTGTAGCGTCTATGTTTGGGCTGAAATTTTAGACAGTGTGGTCACGTGACTTTGTAACGATTCCTACATAGATGTAAGTATCAATACAAACACTAACTACTTACAGGTGGGTTACACTTACTATTTCACAAATATCTACCGTAGGAAGTATTCATACAAACAACTCCTCAAGTACATCAATTCCAGGAGATTTCAGCAACAGACACAACAAATTATAGTTGTCTTTGAAACCTAGATGCACATCCTTTTTGATAGTGGTCCACAAGGTGGAGACATCACTTATAATGATAGCATTGTAATAATATTTCGAATCAGACAGCTTGCGTGAAAGATCATGATATGAACAGACGGTAACAAAATCCCGAAGACACATTGAAGATGCATGATAAAAACATAACTTGAGCCATACCAACATTTTTGAAATTTCCTGTGTTTCCCAGCAGTCTTTTGTGACAATGAGAGTATGCTTTACATCACGTTTGTCGATATGAAGTTTTTCTTCCTTCAGAAATAATATGATTGAACTAATGATTGCTTTCCAATCTGTTTTGTGACAATTAAGTCTGTAGAACTGTGGGTTGGACGTGTGCGCTACCAAACGAGGCTCAGTAGAATCAAAAACATAGACTTTAGAAGTCATTTGTTCCATTGCTTCAATCCACTTCTGCGATGTCATTCGATTGCGATTTCTATGTCCGTTCAAGCCACTTACGAAATGACAACAGAATGCAGAATCATTGGCGCCAGGGGCAAAGAAAAGTGATCCCTCTGGGATGAATTTTGATTTGAGATGAGCTTTGACAGAGCATCCTTTTTTTGTGCAAAAGCGATCGTACATGCCGAAGCCATTTGCTCTGCCTATAATTCCGCAGCAACGATCCAATGTAAATGTTTCGTTGATATGAACAATACCAACATTCTTGCTCTCGAAACCCTTGGGACCTCCACTGTAAGGGAATATTCCAACTGCAGCGTACGCTGCCTCTCCGATGACACTCCCTCCTGCAACGACTGATTGACGAGCAGCTAGCTTGTCATGTAATGTGGAGGTAAATGTGATTTTCCAAAACTTTTTGCTGCATTGCGTATTAGGATTAGGATTATCGATCACGATTGTGTCACTTGTTTCCTTATTAACTTGTTTCTCCTTGTGTTCTGCATTACACGAAGTTTGTTGTTCGATGACGATCTTGTCACTTGTTTCCTTATTGAGTTGTTTCACCTTGTGTTCTGCATTACACGAAGTTATTAGTTTGATTGTTACTGTAATTTCGGCACTGTCTTCAATGGAGTGAAACATTTTCTCATGCATACTGCGGCGATGGTGGCGGAGACCGATGGTGGCGGAGACCCTAAATGGATGGTTTACAATGTTATTTTTTGATATTGTGTGTTGGCCTGTGTTGGCGTTGGGCGGCTACAATACCATAATATTTTAGTAATTTACATGGTGGGGCTGAAATTTTGGTACATGTGGCCACGTGTTTTGTATTGATTCCCACGCAATTAAAAATTTATGGTAGATCTTCTACGACTTACAAATATAAATATAATACATCCTTCCAAGACATCACATTCAAACAGAGGGTGGCGTTGGGTGGCTACACTATGGTACAGTAGCTTGTGTTGGATTTTAACACCCATGAAATGTATCAATTAGTGGACATTTGGTGTCAATGATCAAGTAAAACAAGAAGAAAATGAATTTGACCTGTAAAGTTTGCAAGCTTTCATCCATTTACGACGCCCCTCAAGAGGGTACAAAGTATGTTCATTTAAGCTGCAGGGGATGTAAAACAGAATTCCTCCGCTGCGCCGACTGTGAATTACAAGTTGATCTCAGAAATAGAACATTTGTGAGATTTGGACGGACTCCGGTCTCCTATATGAGACAACATTTTAAGGTTGCACACAGACACACGTTAAGCGACAAAGAGATCCCTACACAAGATCATCAAAAGGTTAAACGACAACGTGTAGAATACGCAGAGGTTTATTCTCATGAAGATCATGACCTGGTGGACGAACACGATATCTTCGGAGATTCGGGTGGGTGCGGTGTTGACTGCAACGGCATGGGTGATGTTAACGAAGATGATACTGGTGATAGTCCATCAACAGCGGAAGATTATATGGATGACAAAAATCTGTTCAATCCACTCCTCATACAGAATGAAATGGATAACCAGCTGACGGAATGGGATGATATACAAAACAAAATATTTGAGTGTTATCACGATTACATAATGTGTGACCTGGATCCGAATTCTCCACCTATGGAGGAAGTATCCCCGTTGGATACTGACGAAGATGTTGCTGACAACGCTGACATGCTTGCTATCACCGCATGTGAGGAAGCTTATAATTATTACAGATATGACGATTTTTCGTTCTTAGACACTCGGGAAGAACATGATAAGTTCGTAAGAAAGAATAGTCTTCGGAAGTGTCACTGTCAAAACCAGCTGTATTTTTATCAGAAGTATTTCCAGAAGGCTAAAAATAATTGTGACAATACAGGGGGTTATCGTGGTTTGGTGGGAAGGGCGAACGTTGGCAATCGTGAGAACGTGCATATACTTGTGGACGAAAGGGAGGCACGAGTTATATTCAAGTACCATCACATCATCATGAAACTTCCCGGTGAATACAAACAAGACTTTGTGACATATGACAATGAGAAATTTGAACTGTTCGGATTGGGGTCCATAAATCACGATAATGTTATGACAAAATTCCCACGTGAAATGAAAGAGGTTAAGAGATTTTTCACAAATGGCGCGCACTCCATCATGAAGAATTTCCCTATTCCGGAGGTATTTAACATAAACAATCATGCATGTGTCAGTTTGCAAGAGACGATTAGAATTATGGCTGGCCACCATGGCTTGTTTGGATTTGCCTGGGATGGTCGAACAAAGGAGCCCAACAAAGACGGACTGAATGGTACCCAAGCAATGGCCGACCTCGTCAATGACATAGTTGATGCCATGAAAATGGATGGATTATCGGATGAGTCTATTCGTGAGACAAGTATTGGCTGGGTGTACTTTTGGAGTGACTCGTTCCTTCGATGTTTTGTTAAACAAAAGGATAACAGTGTCTGGATTATGACCGCAACCATTTGCCCTCCACTGGAGGAAATGAACACTGGCAAATACACACATGTATTGGCAATGGGGAAAAGTACTGAGGACCACACACCTGTCATTGAATACTACCACAGAGAGGTCAAAAAATTGATGAAGGGATTTCTCACCTATTTCGGAGTCGCAAATGAAATTCGACGTATGTCGGTCGGATTCCTATTCCACTCGTCTGATAGACCAGAAAGACAATTTGTCACTAACACAAGGAAGGAGGGCCATTTCGGAAAGTGCGCCAACTATGCGTACTGTGTTGACTTCGACAAACTACCAGCATGCAAGGAATGTTACAAAGAAATCACATCCAAAATTCTTGCCCGGAATCACATTTCAGAATCTCGCCCATGCAACAAATGTTTCCGATGGAATATTGATCCAAACGACCCATTTCAATCAAGTTGTCCTGTCCCAGAGAACTATCCTTTGGGACCAGATGAAATAATTTTGGAAGGAGAGACATTGAAGCCACCACGCACCCGTAGACCTGGAATGCGATTCATTGGGCCAGTGCTACTCACAGGGGAATTCATGGTGTCAGTTTGTTTGTTTGCGTATGAGGCAAGGAGATGTAGTTATTGGTCGAAAGCAAACATGGAAGAATATCTGCGCACATGCAATGTTAGACACTCGCGGATCGAGCATATCGAAGCAGTGGTAAAGACAGACAAAGCCAATCAAACGAGATCGGGGGTTGAGGCTTTAGTGCCGTTAGTATGGCTTCCAGAATACGATTGCTTTAAGAGACACAGATGTCCCATGGCGCCTATGCATGCGATTGCACATAACATGACGGCACATGTTATGGATTTTCATCACCAGATTCTCTCGAAGTGGAAGAAGTTTAACGAGTTTGTATCTTTTGCCAATAAAATTATATCACACATCGAATCTTTCAAGTTGGAATGGTGCAAGGTGAAAAGTCTTCCAAAGGCATCATGGATTGGAGAGAATAAAATGGGCTTTGTCCGTCTGTCTTCCTATTTGTATGGAATGTATTTCCTGAATGCAAAAATTAATTCAGAGCTAAGCATGCACGTCGCAGACATGAAGCGTATGATCAATGCTTACCATGCCCTTGTATCTTTGTTGATGTCAAAGAAACAGAATTCTGAGTATAATGCACGGGACCACATGAGACTGTTAATGTCAACGGCTCACTATGCACACCTAAATTTTGGTAATTTTTCAGATTCTGAGAAGGACACAAATAAAAATATCAACCAGAAGTCGAACAAGAGTAATGGGAAGACCAATGACCTTATGCAAAGCATTACCAGGGAAGACATACTTGAGTTGCTTGATAGATTAGATATTCAAAAAGCCAGTGGCATGCAGACCAACAGAGCCAGACTTGGGAAGATACCGATGAATCACCTTAGGCAAAGACTCAAAGATATGGGTGCTGCAACTAATGGGAAAAAAGTAGAACTGCAGGAACGACTATTTAAAATGTTGCTTGGAAGGGATGTTGAGCTGACTGCAACGAGCAGCGTGATTCAAAATACTGACCAAGGAATAGCTATTAAGAACGATGACTTAGTATGGAATAAAGGAGCATGGCTTAGTTTCCTGGCTAGCATTGAGGACCAACAAGAGTACTTGGGTCCACTGACCTTAATCTGGTAAGTGCAAATTTTAGGTGGCTGCACTTGTATGAAACGATATTTCAGCTAATCCTGAACACCTGCAGGGAGGCTAGAGACGAAAATTCTATACAGGATCCAAAATCGATCCTATGGGCTATGAGAAAATGCCAACTGTACCGTGAAGGAAAGATTAGGCTACTTCATAAGCTTACAGGCATGGAATTTCTGAATAGGGAATATGTGTCTGTGTCTACTCGGCCTGATCGGTATAAAGATTATCAAGTTTTTCAAAATAAATCGGAAGTAGAGGATAGATTTAAATCAGGAAAACCTTTGTCCTGCTTTCGCCTAGATGGTGATTGCAATGCAGTCCATGTTGCATTCACCAGAGGAGAACCAGAACAAAGAGGAGATGAACATGAAGTCACTTTCCTATCATTTCGCTATCACACATCACAAATGTACACTCATGAGACAGGAATGCAGTTCTGTAGGTTTGAATGTACTAATGAGGCTTCATCGGTTAGAAAAACAAGCTTGAATTTATTGGATTATGCACTCATGTTACCCTATTCAAAGATGGGTTTTCCATTCCAAAGACAGTTTACTCTCGTGTATTCTGATTGGGACGTTCTTTTGTGTGATAACAATGATCCTGATAGCAGTAAGGGACCCGTCTCAGTTCATTTCCCTTTGTTTGAATGTGATGTCTTGTCATGAAATATTATATTAATATTTGTAAGTCGTAGGAGATGAAACATTTCGTAGGAATTAATACAAAACACGTGGCCACATGTACCGAAATTTCAGCCCAACCATGTAAATTACTAAAACATTATGGTACAATAGTGTCAGCCTCGCGATGAAAAGAAAAGCATGCATTATTTTTATTTCTATTTTACCTATTACGTAGCGTAGAGTCATGTTTCCCGCAAAATCCAACCCCGGGAATCTAAAGGGACAATGATAAAGGCGAACAAAGTATGGGAAGTGGTTCTAAAAGGAAATGTCCGTCGAAATCGGTCATTAATGGGTCATTTAGAGTGGTGGGTGGTGGGTGTTTAAATATATGATAACCAAATCGCGCCAGTTTCTTTGGAGAATGGAAGTGCACGGTGCCATCACATGTTTATCTGTTGATTTTCACTTTGTTATGTATCTTTTTAAAGTACTAGATCCTACTTTAGGTACCCGTGGCCACACGTGTCAAAGTTTCAGCCGCGCAATTGTTTGATATCTTTTTTTCCATGAACAGCCACATCATAAATAATTATTCTTCCCGAAATGATGTCTCCACCAAATAATCCACAACCCGTGGTTTTTAACATTAATAATACTCACGGAAACAACTATGTTAACCATGGTGTCCGGTCACAGACACGAGAGACCACAGGTGAGGAGTGTGCTCAAGCGGGCCACGTGCTCGCTCATAGGTCACCTCTTCGTGAGGCTGAAAAGACGGGCGAATCTTCCACAACTTCGAACAATCTCATGGGTTTCCATGAAGGGGAAGACACAAACTCTCTCAACAAAGGAATAGGAACTAGTTCCAATGCCTCGCATTCACCCAACAGAGAGCGTGACCCGGAATACACAACAGACCCAAATCATCCGTCCATTGCTGCGCAAAATAAGATCGTAACAACCACAGACGGACTTGGTATGGTGGCAAGTGCCACACCATGCAAGATCAGTGTTGAGACAAACAGGGAAGGCGTTGTTATATTGGATGGCGGGCTCGTTCCGTACAAAAAGGGGGGTCTCACTGTTGCACATGCAACAAAATACTGGTCCTATTATTCTCATATCCTTCCTGGCATGAACCATACTAGCTTTCCTGCTGTTACAGAGGAAAATATGCATGATTTCCTTCAAAGGTTATGCTCAATCCGCCAAGATGTGGTCAGAATCGGGAAAGCTTCATTCGAAGCAGCCATTGTCGAAGCGTTCAATCAAAGCGGACACACTAGCAGAGGTCAGCCAATAACCAGCACTGCTGATGTTGAAGACCTTATCTGTAATTGGAAGGGAAGTGTCTTAAGTTGTCTCCAGATCAATTGGAGAAACATTCACAGTCTCAACACCGAGAACAGTGAATTTCTCAAAGAAACGCTTCCCATGGCAATTGTTGTGCATGGAGCAACTCATGATCCGCCGTATACCATCAGTGACGCTATCAGTGATAAGGCTGATACAAAAAGAAGGGTGTCGAATCATGGCTTAGTCAAACTTGCAAACTCTGCCTGTGTAGATGTAAAGAAAAAATTTCAATATCTTGAGGAAAAGGTATTTGGAATGTCTGTGAGAACCAAGGCAGGGGGCAAACAGCATGCACATGCTGATCATTATGAGATTGAAGTTTCGTTTGATAATCAGGCAAAAGGACGATCTAAGACATACATATTGGTGCAGAAGCGATTGTTCAAGGGAGGGCATTTTTCTGACATTAATCCACCAACTGAACAAGATCTACGAGCACATCTCAATAGTGGGGATGAAGTTAAGATCCTCTTACAAGCTGC
Source organism: Stephanodiscus triporus (assembly GCA_036939755.1). Taxonomy (NCBI): domain Eukaryota; phylum Bacillariophyta; class Thalassiosirophyceae; order Thalassiosirales; family Thalassiosiraceae; genus Stephanodiscus; species Stephanodiscus triporus. The sequence continues at coordinate 506 of JALLAZ010000987.1, read as the reverse complement.
TGTCTCAAGAGCAAAGAGGGCAGGGATTTCCCGGCAAGTGCTATCATCATGTATGGATGATTGCTATCGAGAGGTAAACTGTTCATCAAGCATCACTCTTCCTCCTGATTTGGATGATGTACTTGATCTAAGTGCGTCTATAGAAGGTGAGTCATCGTCCATCGACTGTTTCTCTCGGGATAGAAGGATGGAGCAACATACTCCATCGACAGAGAATCCCCCACAATTGGATGAATACTGGAGGATTCCGCATGAACAGCCTTTGCAGCTGGGGCAGTCTTGGCAGTGGCAGCACCAGCAGCCTCCAAATATAGAGTTGCGAAAACAGATCCGGTGCATACAGCGGATGAAGCCGAATCAATTGAATGGGCAGGAGCAACAGTTTGAAGTGAGGGCTACGCGGCACAATGAAGAAATGACGCAGATGGTACACAATGAGCAGGAGAAGTGGATTGATCCCCATCAACAGGTGCACAGCAGAGATGGAGGTAAAACTGGCACAGAGC
>JALLAZ010000986.1:0-29656 GCA_036939755.1 Stephanodiscus triporus | reverse complement strand
ATTTTCTCTTCCTGACCTGAACTACATGCCACTTCACTTTCATTAGTAACATTTCATTTCAGGAGAGAAGTTGTCCACCAGCCTAGGTCAAGCGTACGCGCTAACAAAAAAAACGATGGGCGCTAGCTAAAAGTAGTTGTGATTTGTGTCTTTACTCCATGGCAACAATGAAGACCAGTGTGGTGGCGGCGTTTAGGGGCTTCGCATGAAGCCACCGAAATGCTCCATCGGAAGATGTGCCTTGTGCCGTATTGCCCCGGCGGCATGGTTGTTCATCGATTGTGTTACATTTTATTTTTTTGTAGATAATAGGGTAGCTAATTTATTACTCTACCAGAGTTTATTGATTTAATTGAATCGCTTATATCACCCCTTGCCCCAACCCCTTGCCCGCGTCGGGTTTGCGCCGGATCGGGTTCAACTGTAAAATCCACGCTGCTGGAGGCGGCGGAAGCTCACCATGGTGGAGATGAGTTTCTTTATGTTGTGTGTTGTGTTTAATATTAATTTCTACATAGAAAAGCAACGCAGTGATTTACGTACCTACTTGACAAGTATGATTTCGTTCCCGCCCAAACCTAAATAGTTGTTAAGCTGTTAAGAAAAAGCACCTTTACTTAACAGAATTTCATTTTTAGTTTTAAAATACTTAAGTGGATTTCTAATTTAGATTTTAAATTTACTTAAGTAAATTCACTCATTAATTTGACCTTCTAATTGGGGGGCAAATTCAGGGCCAACTTCCAGTGGTGACATGACAAATTTTATGGTTGCGTGCGCTAGTTCACACATTTTACCATAAACTAGTGCACGCAACAATAAAATTGTTGGTTAGGCCACCAGGGGTCGGTGAATTTGCCCCCAATTTGGGGGTGGTAAATTGAGGTCAAACGTACAGAACATTTCCCCCTAAAAAACAAAAAAAACAACAACACAGCAACCCATCATCACATATCGCATCCACAACAACACCACCAACAAAAACAAACATCAACAATAATAATGGAAATCCTCAGTGGGTACCGCTCCTCGCCATCGTCTTCCGAGGACGACAACGACAAGCAGCAGGATCGGGGATGTTCCAAATTATCGTCGAACGCGCCGCCAATAGCGCTCCGACGTCCGCCGCCCGGCGCGCTCAACGCGGCGCCGCTCCCCTCGGTGCCCTTGGCCGTATTGCGGAGCCAGGGCATCGTCGCCGCGAATCATCGATCGATCGTCCCTTCGGCGGCGTCGAGATTCGTCGACGGGCCCGTCCAGGGACCGGCGGCCTTGCACGACCCCGCCGACAGGACCGCGTCGTTCCTTCGTTCCGTCGACGTCAGGACCGGATCAACGTCGATCGCGGAGGCGAACGCCGGAGTGGACGATTACGCCTTCTCCAAGAATCGCAACGCGTTCCAGAGGGGAAAATTCGACGGCGGGGAGGACGACGTGGCTCTGGCTCCCGGGGGTGTGGCGCATGAGATCCGACGGAACGATTACGGATACGAGCGGTACCATCGCGGCGTCAGGATCAATCCCGAGGCGGCGGCGGGGGAGGGCGTCGGCGGCGATGATGCCGCGCGGGATAACGCGGAGGCCGAGCGACGGCTGGTGGAATCGGTGCGACAGAAGCGGGCGCTCGTCGATCCGTACAACGGCGGGGACGGCGACCGGCCGAAGAGCCGCCGCGCCCGCCTGAAACACGACCGCGCGTCCGAGGGACCGCTCGTGCAATCCACCGACGACGAGCTGAGCCACGGGATATGGGCCCCGCCCTCCGCGTCCGAGCGCGCCATCGCGATCGACTCCACCCCCGCCATCGAGGAAGGGATCGAGCTCCACCCGCGAATACAGAAGGAACGGGCCTACCTCGCCGAGCGCGATCGTCAGCGCGGGATACTCGAGAACGAGGACAACGAGAAGGAGAAGTACGATAGGATGGTGGAGAGGAAGATGTCGCACCTCCTCCCCCCCCGCCTCGCGGAGGACGCCGTGGCGATCGATCCAAGGACGACGTTCCACGGCGATGAGGACGTGGACTATCGTGGACGGTCGTGGACGTCGCCGCCCCCGGGCGTCAAGGGCGCGGATCCGCACGACGTCGACGACCACGCGTGTTACGTCCCGAAGAAGTGCGTCTTCCGATTCACTGGACACGAGAAGGGAGTGCACCGCATACGACTGTTTCCAAGGACGGGACACCTGCTCCTGAGCGCTGGGTTGGACGGCGCGTGCAAGGTATGGAGCGTCGAGAATCGCAGGTGCATGAGGACTTACGTCGGCCACTCCGCGGCGGTCCGGGACGTGCAATTCAACAACGACGGCAGTAAATTCGTCTCCGCATCATTCGATCGTTACCTACGATTGTGGGACGTGGAGACCGGCGACGTGTTGGGAACGTACACCAACCGTCGCGTTCCATACGTTGTCAAGTTCTACCCCAAAGACGATAACATCTTCGTCGTGGGTTGTTCCGACAATAAGATCGTCGCGTATGATTCGACCACCGGGGAAATTACCCAGGAGTACGATCATCATTTGGCGCCAGTCAATACCATCACGTTCGTGGAAGATAACGGCATGAAGGTTAGTATCTCATGATACATTGCATATTATATTCTATGCCATATGCCACTCACATTAACTGTAATTTATTCTTTATGATAAAGATGGTTACGTCGAGCGACGACAAGAAGGGTGAGTTTTTTTTATGATGCATTCCTACTATATTCCATATTGTACTCAACTTAACCTATGGTTATTCTTTAATACTCTAACAGTGCTGGTTTGGGAGTGGGACATCGGCGTCCCGATCAAGTACATCTCCGACCCAACGATGCACTCCATGCCGGTGATTACTATGCATCCCAGCGAGAAGTTCCTCATCTGCCAGAGCCTCGACAATCGCATCGTCATCTACCAGGCAGGGGAGCGGTACTCGCTCCAGCGAAAGAGGAAGATGGAGGGTCACAATGTCGCCGGTTACGCCTGCGATATCGCCGTCAGCCCCGATGGACGTTTCGTCTGCAGCGGGGACGGCAATGGTAAGCTCTTCTTCTGGGACTTCAAACGCACGAGGACGTTGCAAAAGTACCACGCTCATGACAAGGGTCCGACGATCGGGGCTGTGTGGCATCCGGTGGAGCCCTCGACTGTGTTTACATGCGGCTGGGATGGGGTTATTAAAATGTGGCAATAGAGGCTCGATGTTGCTAAGTTAAATTAAAAGGCATGCGTAACATCAAGGTATTTGGGGGGTCTTCGCAAAGTGTAAAGCGCAGTATTGTAGAAGTGTAAACGACCCCTGGCATAGTTTAGTACAGGTTGTAGGTAAGGACTGCCGGTCAACGGTTGCAACTGATTGGACTGCGCCATGGTAATACTTATGAGTTAGCTTCGGGATGTTTTTTCAACCATTGTTGAGAGTAAACAAAGGTCACCTCGGTATCAATCATTTTTGCCAAAGCAATATCATTCGCACTTATTCCATCCAGTGAATGGGTGAACAAAACGATTTCCACATCGCGATATCCCGTCAAATGCATATCTGGGTGGTGATTTTCTCTCTCGGCAATTCTTCCAATGGCTACAAGACTGTCCAAAGCACACTGCAGAAAAGATAACAAAGAGATTGTGACCAATTAGTCAGTAGGTAAAGTGCGAGGGACACAAAACGAGTGAATCTACTCACTTGAAAGTTGCGCGACGTGAAAGATCGTGAAATTTTGTTACCATCCTTTCGGCACCACAACTTCATGCTGGTTAACTCAGCCTGGATCTGTTCGGCGGATAACAGGTGGGACTTATCGAGAGACTCGCAAGGGACGCATTTGACCCCGCACGCTGTGGCTACTTCTTTGGTTTCGGCCATGATTCTGTGTCGCACGCAGGAAGGAGAGGAAAAATATGATCGAAATGCTTGTATCAGCGTGGCAGAAGAGGTGGCGCTGATGAAGATGAGGAGGCTCTGAAGGTTCATGCGTCCTTTTTAGGTGGAGTTTTCATTTTTCGGTGTGGACATTTTTTTACTAGAGTATCTCTATTTAAATACGAAGAACCATACTTAGTTCCTACGTATGATTATTCTCCCCGTAGATTAGTAGAGAGTGCCATATTATGCATTCTCAGGCCGTCCCTTACAGTGATCGTACGGAATTTTTTCATTTTCTCGTTTTTTTGTCGTATGTAGGTTTTGTACTGCTTGGCGACCTTTTGGGTAATTTGAGCATAATTTGAGCGATCCGAGGGTCATTTCAAAATTCCGTCCACGATTGAAAAAAATCAAAATTACGCCCGTCGGACCGATCCTGGACGGAATTGAAATCCAATTCCGTCCAGCGTAATTTGCCGACGTAATTTTCACTTTTTGATTTATACTGAGTTCCTCGGTATGTATCAAGGGATCAGCGTCGAGCATCTACTCCCACAAAGAGCATCAAGATGAGCGGCCGAAACGCACTACCGGCGTCGGCCTCCCTTCCTTCAGGAATGCAGTTGCATTTCCCCCCCCGCATCCCTTTATTTTCAAGCTGCTTCCCCCGTGGTTCTGTTGACCTCGGTAAATACATGCTCTACTCCGACGCTCTGAGAAAAAGGGCGCGGTCGAGGGCATCGCTTTTCATGCAGTTTGGCGCCGGCGGTGAGTCTTACTATTCCAGGGACAATGTTACCACCCCCCCGCGCGAGATAAGGACGCGTAGGCGTCGATATATTCTTGCGCAAAAGGACACCGAAGACGGCCCCCTTGAGATCATGTCCCCAACGGATTCTTTGTGGTACAAGATGTATGTGCAAAACTATCATATTCTTGAGGACGATGTTCATCAGAGTAAGTTTCGGATGCGATTCCGTCTCCCATACAATGCCTTTCTTCAGCTCGCGGAAAAGGTGAGGAAAGATGATCGATTCGCCCGGTGGTGTGGCCCACAGTTTAACAACAAGAGGGCATCTCCGGTGAAGTTGCTCGTACTGGGATCGCTCCGCTATCTCAGCCGTGGGTGGACTTTCGATGATATCGAAGAGTGCACTGCTGTTTCTGCCGATGTGCACCGGTGCTTTCTCCACAAGTTTCTTGATTTCGGCAGCACTGCCCTCTACGATGAGTATGTTCTCACCCCTGTAAATTTACCCGAGGCTCGCTCAAACATGAGCGAATACGCACAGGCTGGTTTCCCCGGTTGCGTTGGGTCCTCCGACTGCACGCATATTGTGACTGATAGATGTCAGTACAACCTTAAAAACAATCACCTCGGTGGCAAGAGTAGCCTAACAACGAGGACGTTCAATATAACGTGTAATCATCGTCGTCGGATATTGCATTCTACACAGGGCGGTCCGGGTAGATGGAACGACCAGACCATGGTAAGGCTGGACAGATTCATATCTGGCATTCAGGATGGGAGTATTCTGGAGGATGTAACTTTCGAATTGCTTGGATATGACCAGGATGGAAAGGTGATTGGCCTGAAATATAAAGGCGTGTATGTCATTGTTGACAATGGGTACCTGGACTGGTCCTGTACGGTGCCTCCTTTTAGTGTGACGAATGACGTGGTCGAGGTGGGTAGAGCCGATGCGAAAGGATGTGGAATGTACCTTTGGGATTTTGAAGGGGAGGTGGCGAATACTGAAGGTTGGAATTTGCTTGTATGGTGTTAAGGTAGTCGATAAGGTTTGGTTGACCTGTTGCGCATTGCACAACTGGTTGCTGGACATCGACGGCTTGTCTAAACCGTGGGATGGTGGTGTGTGTATGAGTGATTGGGAGGGATCGCTAGGAGATCTAGACTTCGATGGAATTGACGAGGCGATTCCAAATGCTCTTGCGAGGTTGTCGCTTAATCTCGATCCTCGAAATTATGACAGTTCAGGGATGGGTCCCGGTTCAGATGTTGTGGGAGAGGATCTGGAGGCGAATCATCTACCTTGGGATGACGATGATGTTGATGACGAGGAGCCGGATAATTTGCAGTCTTCGCGTGTGCGTCACGTAAGGCACACATCACTGTCGATATTTCGTCGCCGATTAGTAGAACATTTTCAGATTATGTTCAGTAGGAATGAAGTTGTATGGCCAAAAAAATAATCGTTAACATTAATATCTACTAGACAACTCAACAAATAATATGACGACTCAGAACATTAATCATTCAGTTGTGTTTAAAACAGATGTGACAAAGTCGTCATCATTGTCGTCGGCGATTACCTCATCATTTTTTGGCAAACCCATGGCCCTCGCGGCTTGCATCAACACTGATGCTACGATAGGATTCTGAGTTGTTGCATTACTCCTAGATCTCTCCAACTCATCATTATAACGCTCCAGCTTCTCCATCAGAAGATTAATGGACATCATGAACTGGGCATGATATTCTTCCCCAAACTTCTCTGCCAATTTTAACTTCAACTCAATTTGTTTCTCGGTCAACTCAATCAACTTACTCAACACTCAACCGAGACTACATCCAACTCACGGTGGCGGTGTGTGGCATCATCTTCGTTCTGAGCAATCATTCCACATTGTATCTTTGACTCGATTCATGATGCCACAGTTGGCGCCGTAAGCACGATCGTTGTTTGCACGGTTCTCATTCAGCTTTCGGATCTCCCTTCTCTCACCCCCAACCTTTGCTGATGTCGCATCTCCCGATGACTCAAAACCCATTCTTAAAATAGGATCAGATTGTTTTGACGACGGGCCAAATGCAATAAACGCAACCTTACCAACAAATACTGGATCCCAATCCTGGGTATGAATGGCTTCCCGATCGACTTCAGGCATAACTTCATCGTCGATGTCGTCATCATTACTTTCAGACTGTAGTAGCCTCCCCGGACCCTCTCTGAGCTTCATTGCATACATGCCGTCGTCAGTGTAGCCAAGAAAGATATCCTCATTCTTACCTGATGCATAATTGATTACTGCGTAACTTTTGTCAATCACTACAACGCGGGTTTCCAACTTGGGGACCAGAGAGATTACCTTCTTCAGAATCTTTAGGACAGACAGCCCCAGGTCCCACAAGGATCGTCTGGTGTACTGCTTCCCATCGCCAAATGAATACAGGTCCTTTGTGGTGAAGTGTACACCGGCGACGTATCTCAACGTGGTATGCTTACCGCAGCAACTCACTTTCAACAGAACAGAACAACTTAGAAAATTAGGAAGATTATTGCTACTACCTAGACCAGTTTAACCAAATGGAGTCTTTATACGCCGTAAGCACGGGTGCGAAACAGCGTTGCAGTCGGGACCGCGGAGAGGGGGCTCTCTCCATCCAGGATGTTGTATCCCTGGGAATTGTTCAGCCCATACGAGATGGCGCTGAGCATATGCATTTGATGTGCTTGCACTCTAAAATTGCCCTTACCCTGCCGTGGTCCCGCGCCTGCGGCGCTGTGACGTAACCCATGCCTTCGTGCGTCCGCGCCCGCGGCGCGGCCGTACGTTGTCAAGCCTACCGACTACCAATCCCCCGCGCTGCGGCGCTCCCGCGCCCGCGGCTTCCTGTGATGTGACCGCGCCTGCTGCGATGGGCGGTCCCTGTGCCGCGGCCCGCAAGCGGCACGCCTCCCGTGCTGCCTGAACCGCCAGGATCCAGTACTCCTGCTGTTCGCCGTTCGTTGTCCCGAGTTCGTCGAAGTTACATTCCAGGAGAAACTTGTCCTCCTCCGCCAGCCCCTCCTCGCCCAGATCGAGTTGGTGCTCTATTTCCTTCAACATTTCCTCCTTGTGCGCCGATATCAGTGTGCCTGTTGACCGGTCGTGGACTAGGACACACCTGTAGATCCATTGGCAGTGTGTCACCTGGAGGAGCTGCGTGATTAGTCCAGATAGCCATTTTGAAACCGGACGTGTCGAATGATGTTGCAGGAGGTACACGCTTTGGACGGCGGCCAGTTTCGAGGATAGCATCCCCATCATATAGAGGTCCCATCCGATGACATCCTGGGAGCGTGCTAGGTCCTGCAGAATCGGTGGGAGGTCCAGTGAGATGGCGCAGTCAAGGCAAGAGACCGTACCCCGTCCCCGCGTATACCTGAGAAGCATGGAATGGAGATCTGGGTGGGTGTGACTGGTGCCGAGCCATAGGTCCAACTCCTCCGTCGACTGGGCGAAGGCTGATGATCGCCCGGCCTCAGGACATCGCGCGATGTGGGTGCACGTCTCCTTGCATGCCTCGCAGCTCGGGCACAAGTCGCTCCGACCGTCCTGATGCGATAGGAATGCCATTGTCCCTGCAATCCTGTTCACCTGTTTTGCAGCCCACAGCTGGAAAAGCCGTGGCAACGACGTGAGTGTGCTCTGGAGGGACCCCCAGTCCGTCTCGTCAAACTGATCGTGCGAGATTATGCCTTTGGAATGGTAGTATGACCGGGCCATCTGATAGTGGGCCCAGAATCGGAGTGCGTCACCCGTATCGGATGTTAGCTTCTCCCCGTTGACGAACATCCCGATCGGTTCCAGTGGGAACAACCGCACCGGCCTCTCGCTTCCGCTCCCATCAGCTGCTATACGCTGCTTTGCAGTGTGGTCGCAAATGCAATTGAGTTGTGCCTTTCTGCTGAGCTTTTTAAACGACGTGGCATCGTCTTGATGCGCCCTGACGTGACGGTAGTGTATCGTGAAGGACAGGTGTCGACAGTGGACCAAGATGTTCTTGAGGATGTCGGAATGCTTGCATCTAGAAGGGATCCGATAGGGCGGGAGATCCGTCACCCGTCGTAATGCGCCTAAACAGTCCGATACCACCTCGACGCTCCCACCGTTGCCGCCGTGTGCGATGTCAACGCTCCGCAGAATTAGGTGAATGGCCATCAATCCTAATAGCTCCCCCCGATATGCGTTCGCCACCCTTGATGATTCGGAGAATGATCCAATCAAGCGGCCGCGTCCCTTTGTGCATTCAAGCACGAAGGCCGCAGAGCATAGGGTCGGGTACTGCTCGCGGATGAAGGAGCCATCCGTGACCGCCAATAAGGACCCGTCCGATATGGCATCGTTTATCCAACCATGCTCGCCGATGAGCCAAATGTTATCCCACAGCCATGTGTTGCCCCATGACCGAAGTACTTCCATGAAGTTGCGCGGGGGGGGGTCCGGGATGACTGCCTGAGCCACCGATGTCAATCGCCATCCCCCTTCGACCTGTCCAGCGTGGGTTGGCTCCACCGAGCAACTCATTCCACCGCTTGTGGCCGGCCGTGTCTCCGAGTAGTAAAATCTGTTTGGTTTTCGACCTGCCCGGAAAACGTCCTCTGACTCGCTATCTGCACTGTTCCTGCATAAGCATCCGGATTCCTCGTCCCATCTCCACTCCCATCTCCTGTGTGCCGCGATGGTGAATGCGCCTAACCTCGACCCAGCATTCCGGCTCGGGCATAATGACAATATCGCATCCCGCCATGTATGGAAATCGGAGGCCGTCGGATGCTCCGTTGGCCACCGCAGGTATGATCTCTTCCGATACACAGTTGGGCGGCCCAGCACCTCGGGGTCGATCTTAAGTCCCGATGCTGTCATGATATCTGAGACGAACAGCGCTTGCCAATATACTCGTACCCGATTGAGCCGTAGGAGGATATCCCGTGGATATCCCTTCTCAACAAACGCCTGCATGAGGAAGCGGTCTCCCGCCCGTGGGGTCTCGACCACTCCGTCTGCTATGAACGTCCGTACACCGAACTTGGATAGTTTTTCCCAAAGCATTTTCATCCACGAGTGCGTCGAGAGGAAGCTGTACCTCTCGTAGGATTCCTGCAGGGGCTGCGCGGATATCCCTAATTCCAGCAGAAAGAGCGAGTGGCTGGATCGCATAAATCTCCCCGTCGCCGTGTCGCATCCGTAGTGCATGAGTAGTTTGTTTGACATCGCCACCAGCGCCTCCACTCCCAGATGTGGCAGCCCGATACCGAAAAAGCCTGGCGCGATGGTCCGACTCTCCACGGTTGCGGTCCGTACCACCCCACCGAGAGGTAATATCTGGTAGTACTGTTTGCGCATAGCCTCGTTTAGTTCGTCGAAGCTGGCCGTGGAGCTGCAGAGGCCATATATGATTCTCGGTACTAGTTGGAATTTCAGCGAGAACCAGACGTCCCGGCGGTGTAGTTTGCCGTCCCGCACATTGGTCAACCACTGTTGTGCCTTGTCCTGCATCATCATTATCGCGGCGCGACTGCTCCCGTCGGGGCTGGTCATTGCTCCCAGTGTCTTCTCAGCGTGCTGCACCGCCTTGTGACCAATTCCTGCTGCTCCTCCGCCAGGCAAGGGCACGCTGATGCCTAAGTCTGTCCTTGGCTCGTTCGAGGCATACCGCCACATGCCGTTGATCCATTCGAATGAGATGATTGAGTAGAAGCACTTTGCCGGCTGCAGGGCCCCCCCTGTTGCAATCAGTAAGTTTCCCCAACTGTTGACGCTTGCCTGTATGCGCTCGTGGACCTCGTCGACCCTCTCGTCCTTGGTGAGGTCGATGTGGAGGATGTCCGTGTCGTCTACATACAGGATAGCGGAAAGATGTCGTGCCAGCTTTGTCACCGGGCAGATGAATTTCGCCCCGTGGCCCTTTTTCCCGTGGGCGCTGAGGATGCATATGCTGATGACGGCCCATCCCGCTGGCGACGCTCCGTTTCCCTGGCACATCCCCTGTGTCTTGATGCTAACGCCGCCCCCCGCGAAGGTCGTTGAATCTCCAAACCCCGTCCTCAGGAAGAACTTCATGTTCTCGATTGTGCCGAGCATTGATTCTGCCGCCGCACCTGGCACCCCGAACGCTTGAAATACAAGTGAAGCCATAGCATGGGCTATCCTGTCGTAGCAATTGGAGGCGTCAACGGAGGCGATGGCCGCTGGGACTCTTGCTTGTCTCGCGAGGTCGCAGAAGAGGGTCTTGCACAGCGTGCCGTCGTCCGCCATCCTGTTGCGTTCGCTAAAGATCTCCTCCGGCATGAGGTTGTACCTCCGTGCGTTCTCCATCATCCTGTTTCCGTAGATGATTTTGTTGGTAGCGTTGAAATCTGCCTCCATCAGGAGAATTGCGCGGAGCTTAGTAACCAAGGTGACCCCGAGCGTCTTCTCCAGCATTACTGAGAGTCCCCGTGACCATCGCTCGAGTTGGATGGCGTGGGCGATGACTACCGTCACCCGAGCCGCGTGGTAATAAGAGATGATGTCCGACGCGCCCCCCACCACGTAGTGGCCGAAGTGGAGGCCTGACTCGGACGATGATGTCTCCTCGTTGACTGCCCGCCAATATCGCTGCCATTGCTGGGGGGTGATGCATGTCATGACCGAATCCTTCGGTACGCGCTTGCGGATTTCCGCCACCTCCGCGAACAGGTCCACGGTTGCCGGATCGGTCCCTGCGGGTGCAACGTATGTGCCGTCCAGGACCGCCTGGCCGGCCGTTGTATTGGATGTGTAACCGAACTCCTCAAACAGGTCACCGTTACAGATGGGAGCCTCCCCGGCCATAGTGTACCGCTTGTTGTGTATCTCGGTAAATATAGTCTGCTCCACTGGTTCCCTCGTCGTGTGTTCGACAATAGCCCCCCCCGCTGCCTCCGCCTGGATTGTGGTCGCGCTTCTGGTCCGTTTTTTCCCTGTGCAGTAATTCAGACGACGCCAAAAGTTCCTCTGTTTCTCCCGCTGGATGATGGCGCTGATCTTATTGATGGCTTCTTCGTCCTCCTTTTCCTGAGCCAACCGGAGCCGGGCATTCAGGTGCTTCCGACGAAAGCGTTTTCCGTGTTCCTGAAAAAAAACGCATTCCCGTTTGCATTCCTTCAGCCGCTCATAGATCTCTTCCATGGACATGGCCAGAGGGTTGGGGATGTTGCATCTCCGCGCGGCACGTTTTAGATTCCCCCTGTTCTTCACCCTTCCTTTATGATAGCGGAGGAGGGAGTAGTACACCTGAACCCTCCTGATCCAGATTGCGGCCTCTGGCGAGAACGGGATTCGGCAGGACTTGATCTTGCGGCATATCTTCTCTGCGTGTCGCATATATGTCTTCCCCTCCTCGTCGATAATAATTACTCTCCTCGCTCTCTCCTCGGCGGTGTACTCCCCCGTGTGTGCCTCGTGCAGTCGTTCGATGAGGCGATGGCGGATGATATTGCCTTCAAGACTTTTGATGTAGGCTTTACCGCATCCCGGAATCCGGCTGTTCAGACGTCTACTGGCCGGGCGGACTATTCGCACCGGGTTGATTCCGATCAAGGATTCGAGCGGGATATCTAGGATGAATGCGCGGTGATCTCCCACGCCATATCCAAATGGCATCACACACGCGTTGCTTATGTCCAAGTCCGATGACGCCCACAAACCGTCGATAGGTTGAGACCCCCGGAAGAACGTCGCGCCTGTCTGCACCCCTGTTTTGTCCAGGATCACCTCCCTCAGATTCAGTCCCTCCCTGTCACCGAGCGTCTTTCCAAGCGTTCCGTCGTAGACATGCTCGTTGTGGTCCATGAACAAGACCAATCTTTCTCCGGCGGCCCTCCATTTCTCGAGAGCTGCTGTAAGGTGGCGACGGAACAGCGTCCGTGGACATGTGAGGTCTTGCTTTTTCATGATGAAGTACCGGCGTTGCTGTTGGTACGACGTGCCAGAGTTTGCCTTCCCACTTTTGCAAGGGTTGTATGCTGTGATCAATCTCGTCATGTGCCCGTCGGAACCCCCCAGCAGGATCCAGCTCCAGCGGCCGAGTCCCTCCTCATCCTTCCCCACCTTCCTGATATATCCCGTTGCGTCTCCGAAGCATATCGCGCCTGTCCCGCCTTCCTGCGCCCTCCCCGCCTGTTTCCATTCGTGGACGTTGTGCGCGGCAACGGCAGTGCAGGCTATCTCCCTTTGAAACATCTGCTTAAAATCATTGACGTTGGACTGATGGCGTAGATTCAGACGATGTTCACAATATAGGAGGCAATCGATGTCGAGGTCTTCCTTTATGTCTAATGCCTTCGCAATCTTCTGATTCCCACTGATCCTATTGTGGAACCCGTTTGCATTCTCGCACATCATCCTGAAGATCCCTTCCTGCTTGCTGTTGGGTGCAGTGCCGTGCGTCTGGAGGAGGCCCTCTCCCACCGCCTCTAGCACCCGTGCGTGTTCCTCCGCCCTGGTCTCCCCCCTGGCCTGGTCCCTGCCCTCCTTCTCTTCGTACTCCTCCCTTATTTCCCGAATTATTGCTTCCATCTCGCCCTCCTCTAGTCTCCCTTGTTTTCGAAACCTGTCTGCCCGTATCCTCAAATGTTCCATAATTGTCTTGTGTTCTGTTGTTTTGAATTTTCCATTAGTGCAGTTATCTTTTAGGTGCTTACATGTAACAAGTAATTGGCGTTGCCGACTGGCAGATGTCGCCCGACGATATGATGCTGTACGTTGCTGGTTCCTTCTGCGTCGTGAAGTAACCTGCCCACATAACAATCCACTCGACGCGGTGCCAGACCCCCCTCCCGTGGATACAGAGGAGCGGTCGGTGATGACTATTCGCCACCCGGCCTCCCGTCGACACTACCAACCTGGCCGGTTCCAGAGGGGATCGGAGATCCCTCTGCGGCGACGGGTACAGACCCTGTCGCTCCGGCGGGGGTAGCCTCGGCGGTGAGGCCGATGACTGGGGGCGTGGAACCGGAGGCAACCCGGATTCCACCCGCGGCCGCGAGGCCGTTCTGCGTCGCGGAGGAGATGACACTGACGTCGTCATCATCAACGACCTCAATCGCCTCCGTTGCGCTCGCCCCGACTTTCCTGTTAGAAACAGCCTCGTTTCTGCCGTGGATAGTCCCCACCGAAAAATCGTCCTCAAAGTTGAACGCCGCCGTCGGATCCACGTGCTTCTTCTTTGAATGTGGATCGGCCTGAACAATGTTTTGAACCCAGTCTAGGCTCTCGAATTCGTACACGGCCGACATCTCCGACAGGCTCCGTGGGGACGTCACCGCCTGCTCCTTTGCATCCCATGTGCACTCGCCAATCTCATGGATCAAGTGTCCGTTGAAAGCTCTCTCGGACAACTTCTTGAAGAACCGATCACCGCCCTTGTTGGTATCCTTCCAGTAGAAGTGGCACCACGCAGCCACCTGGACGTTGATCCGTTCGGCCAAGTTCTCCGCCTCGGGCGTGTTTGGAATGACACCGTCGACTTCTCCGGATGGTCGTTGGCTGAGTTGAAGGAAGAGCGGGGATTTGTTAGAGAGAACAATCTTGTATAGCATATCCCTGAGTGACACCCTTGTAATCTTCACGCCGGTCGTTGGATGGCGAACAATCTCTGACGCATCCAGGTCGTCGATCCCGTTAATTACAATTGACGTTGAGCTCAAATGAAAGTTGAGATGACCCTGGATGCACCGTCGGAGACGAGCGCAGTCGCTGAGAGGGGCATCCTTGCCTAGTGTCGCCGTGAGCTTCGCAAATTTCCCGAAGTACTTCGTGTCCAGGCCCATCCTGTGTGCGTGGTTGGCTAGGAAGGTGAAGAACGCCAGGTCGGGTTTTGCCACCTCTAGGTGGAATGCCTTCTTCCCTTGCTCTCGCATATGGTCGTACGCCTTATTGTCCTTACTGGACTTCTTCTCTGGAAGTCGGGGGACGTTAAGCCTAAGGGCGAACTTGGGGATGTCTCGGTTCTCATATTCCTCCGGCATCATTCTCTCCTCATCGATGTCTTGGTAGGCGAGGTCCAGGAGTTGGCGCACGTCTGTGATGATGCTCGAATGATCGGTGCCGTTGCAGACGAAAAGCAACATCATGGGGGTCTCTGTCTCCATTGCCTGCATAGACTTTTTGCTGAGCCGCGAGCCGCCCAATCGGTTGAATTCAAAGGAGACACGGTTGATGATTTCGTCGGCCAAATCTTGTGACTTGAGGCGGAATCTCGCGTAGACCTCGCCATTGCCCTTGTCTTTCTTGTCGAACACCCAGCTCCCTCCGCTGATCATGAGCCATTTCCCCAACTTCGTGAAGTTATCAGGAAGGCTCGCGCGGTCGACGATGAAATTGTCCTTGTCGTCGTCGTAGATGTTGATGGGGGCGATAGCTGCACTCGCGTCGACGTGTTTGATCTCGGAAAGAAGTGCGGCGAAGCACCTCACAAAGTTCGTCATTCGCTCGTCCTTCGTGTTACCTGTCGGGATGATTGACAACTCGATAATTGGCCACGACGGAAACAAGCCCACGAAGTCCTCAACGTGGAATCGCGACTCCTGGCCGGTCTCATCATACACAATGTAGAGCTTGTTGGTCCTGTCGATGACGTAGTTACAGCCCTGTTCCAGGCCGCGGGAAAGCTTCTGTGACGTCGCAGGCGCATCCTCCGCCCGAGGCGTTGGGGTAGGATTCTTGAGGGCCGAGCCGCGCGCGACACCCTCATTCGAACTGCTAGGGCTCTCGAAGGCGGGGGGAGGAGGAGAGCCGTCAGCGATTCTAACCACCTGTTGGGCTGGTTTGTCGGTGGAGGTCATGGCGATCCCATCTTCGACGCCGACGGGGGAGTCGGGGGGGGAGGGGGCGTCGGGAGTGTCGGTGGCCGGCTCATCGAGGTCGTCCCCATCATCGCGCTCCTTGCGGCCATCGTCGTGTCCAAGTACCGTCAATGCCCCGTCGAATCGTAGGCGAGGGAGATTGAGGGCGGCGAGATGTGCGGTGACATTTCTTCCTGTTGGCGACTGGGAGGAACTGCGTGTCTTGCGGCGGGTTTTATGGATGGCAGCAGGCACGTCGGCCTTCGCCGCTGGGGCCTTGACTTTTGAGGTCCTTGTTTGGATAGCCATGGTGGGAGGGTAGGAAACAGACACGGAGGCGGAGTAGAGAACGGAGGTGGCGTTGGTCGTCAGCAAGCTGAAAAATGAGAGTGTCAGCAACAGGAGGAGAACGTAGGCCCCGCCCATCGTTGGCAGCGGCGGGCGTTGCCGCGCCCTTGTTTAAAGCGGCCGCGTCTGTTGTCTGTTGTCGGTCTGTTTTTGAATTATTTGAATTGGTTTGAGTTGAAGTTGATTATGAGGGGTCGAAGCCGTTACTGTCCGTTAGTGGGAGATTTAAATATTTTCTTGTGTTCGGATCGCCGTTTGGCCGTCAGTAAACTGATTCGAATCTCCGGCGGTTGGTGGGCGGCGTCCGTGGGGGTGGGCGAGTGGTTGGTGCTGATGTTACAGCAAGTCCGCTAGCTTCGTCAGCGATCTCGGCCGAGCGGCGGCAGCGGTGGAGGAGGCCGCGGAGGGTAGTGCTATCGTAGGTGTAGAGGGGGATGGCGCTGGATGCAGCGGGGGAGGTGAGGTAGTGTAGGAGTAGTTGCTGCCGGTGCAACGTTTTGTGTCCGTGATTTTGGTAGGTTTTGTTGTAATTCCCACGTAGAGCGTGGTAGTAAGTTGTGTATGTATGTAGGTAATACTAAATGTGAATTGACCCCCTAACCGGAAAGTGGTGTTTTTTCCAAACCGCAATTGATGGAAAGTCATGATACAGAGTGTTTAGAGAAGGATGTGGTTGTGCGTTGATGTCTAATCTCAATCTCTGCTCATATTCTTCCTTTTCATCTTGTTGAAGGCAAACCAACCTGTTAACTGGATGATAGGAATGTTGTGAAGAATTTCAGAAGGGTCATCTGTGGGAGCATAGTACACTGGTTCATTTCCTGGTAAATGCACGATCAGTCCAACAACATTGGGAAATTCACTATGCAGTGGAAAATCAAGAAGTCTCCAAGCAGCTTCTGATGCAGATATATATCGTCCATCTTGAAAATCTTTGATTTCATCGTGTGCTGTTATTGCTGGTTCAGATTGATGACCTTGATCTTCAATTGGAGTAACTGAAACTACTGCTCTATCTGAACCTTTGTACACATACTTGTACAAATATTTGACAGCCGTGACATTGGAGCATATTTCGACATTGATATGACATTGATACTTCTGTAGCAAATATTTGTTGTAAGGCACAACATTTCGGTTGTCGTATTCAAATCCAGTGTCTTCATTTACAAAAGTTCTTCCATCATCTTCACGTTTATATAACGGATTTACTTTCTTGGTTGGCTCAGTTGTTTCATTGGCAAATGGTTTTGGATAACCAAATTTGCATTTCCCATCTTTCATACATGGAGAATTAGGATGGAGAGCTCCACATGGTCCATGAAGCATGAAGGAAGTGACATTTTTGTATAAGATGGGATTAACAACCTTGTCAGGAAGCATAGCACATACAAACTTGTCATAGTCATCAGTAGTTCTTGGTCTATCCTCTGAAGACAATATAGGTAGAATATGTGCATGCGGTAATCCTCTTTTTTGGAACTCAATGACATGAATGTGTCCAGTAATTTTCCCAAACACGTTACCTTTTGTCAAGTCCTTCATGAATTCATCGAATTTCATCTTGAATACACGACATATGAGGTCAGGCCTGTCGTTGGGAACCTCTCCATCTTTCAATTCTTGCTTAATTTCAATCCAATTTGGGTTGCATGTATAAGTTAAGAAGAGTGATGGAGTGCCTCGATTCCGCACTATTGCCATGGCATCTTGAAATAATTGGTTCATGTGACGTGGACTGCCAGTATAATTTGATGGAAGAATTATCGGTCGACCAATATTCCCGACTTGACCCTCTTTAGTAGCTACAGCATCAGCAAATAAGTGATATTGTTCAACATGTAGTTCGCGCTGATGGGTACGGAGGTAATGTAAATTTCGAGATTCTACTTTGCTGAATTGATCCACTAACCATTCTTGAAACAAACGTTTTCCATATATAAATAGCGCATTGTCAGGTGGATCTCGATCGTGCATGAAAAATGCAGCATACTCTTTGCTTGACACATGGCGTTGTCTTGTAGGTAAGTTTCTTTCTTCAAGGTCAATTACATAATGTCTGTTGGTTCTATAATGCTGAGGTGGATTTCGTTGAATGTTTGGATGCCAACCAAATTCTCCTTGAGGGTGAAATAACACGAAATGAAGACTATCGTAGTTACCATGATAATCATTGATGAACTGAAGTCCATGTGTTGGATCATTTTGAATACCTCTGGCTCTAATTTGAATTGATCGATGATCAGTTGTCTCATTTACTTCATCCCCTGGAATGTAACCTGCCAACTCATCTTGACCATGTCCTGTTGGTCTATTATACCGTCTATGATCAACTGAACCATCCGTATTAATAGTAATTTGATATTCGATGAGACGCTCATTGTCATTTATCATGTCAATCACCTGCCGAAATCGTTGCACAAATGGATTTACTTGGTGAAGCATATTCTGAAGCCTGCGAAGTACCTCATGGTTAAGCTTGGAATTAGCTCCTCCCAAATGGCTCATACGAAGATTAACTTGTGAGTGATGATTGTCAATGATGTAGAGTTGAGCAAACTGGTGCTGTTCATCTTGAGCAGGAACCAAAGGACCCATTAAATGATGAATTGCACCTTTAATCGCGATCATGGAAATACCTTGAGGTGGGTTGGCAATCTTTATTTGTGAAGATGCCATCTGAAGAGCGCAGTTGTACTGGCGAATATGATGACGGAATAGCCTTATTAGACCAGGTGATAGACATGAAGTCTCATTGCTGGATAAATCAAATTTCAGCAAGTCATGAAGTGGTTGTGGAAACGGTCTTGGAAATAATTGGATGAGGCTGCAACTTTGTCCAAAGAAACAGCATATACTTCCAAGTGACACTTCTGCTGGCCATTTGAGAGCATGGCAGTACTGACAAACATGACATCTTTGTCCACATGAAAATAGTTCAACAGATGAGTCTGTGACTGGTTGGAGGGCAATCTTGAATGTGCCTGATTGTGCTACAATTCTTCGAGAATATGTTACTCTATGTTGTTCAGCATCTTGTTGTTGGATTTGTTGTCTCTGTTCGTGACTTAACTGGGAACGTGCAATGCTTTGTTGTTGAGCATGTTGT
Source organism: Stephanodiscus triporus (assembly GCA_036939755.1). NCBI lineage: Eukaryota > Bacillariophyta > Thalassiosirophyceae > Thalassiosirales > Thalassiosiraceae > Stephanodiscus > Stephanodiscus triporus. The sequence goes on along the minus strand of JALLAZ010000986.1, from coordinate 10,749 downwards.
TCTTGGATTTGTTTCCTCTGTTCATGACTCAACTGGGAACGTGCAATCCTTTGTTGTTGAACATGTTGTTCTTGGATTTGTTGGTCATGAATTCTCCTTTGCTGAATGTGATGATTATGAGAAAAGGTAGATCTTCGTTCTCTAAGGATCCTTATACGTTCAGCCCGTCTACGTCTAGTTATCTCTGAATTAAACTCATCTTGAGATTCATTATTGTCTTTCATGTTGGCATTAATTTTTATATTTCTCGGATTCTTAGAGGGATTCTTACTGGGGTCTTGCCTCGCTGAGATTCTCGCTGGGGTTCTTGGTTGGATTCTTGCTGGGGTTTTCACTGGGATTGAACTTGGAGTTGTGGGAGTTGGGGTTGTGGGAGTGGGAGTTGTGGGAGTTGGTAATGTGGGAGTTGGGGTTGTGGGACTTGGATTTGTTGTTGTGGGAGTTGGAGTTGTGGGATTTGGGGTTGTGGGAGTTGGAGTTGTGGGAGTTAAAGTTGTGGGACTTGGAGTTGTGGAGTTATGGGACTTGAAGTTGTGGGATTTGGGGTAGTGGGTCTTGAAGTTGTGGGATTTGGGGTTGTGGGACTTGGGGTTGTGGGACTTAGGGTTGTGGGACTTGGGGCTGTGGGACTTGGGGTTGTGGGACTTGGGGTTTTGGGACTTGGAGTTGTGGAACTTAGGATTCTCGCTGGGGTTCTCGGAGGGATTCTCTCAGCAGTTCTCGAAGTGATTATTAGTGGGGTTCTCAGAGAGAGAAGGATCCTTGCTGGGGTTCTCGCTAGGATTCTCGCTGGGATTTTCGCTGGAATTCGCGCTGGGGTTCTCGCTGGGATTCTTACTGGGGTTCTCGCTGGGATTCTTGGAGAGATTCTTGCTGGGATACTCACTGGGGTTCTTAGAAGGATTCTCGTTGGGGTTCTCGCTGGGATTCTCGGAGGGATTCTCGCTGGGGTTCTCACTGGGGTTCTCACTGGGATTCTCGCTGGAATTTTCAGAGGGATTCTCGCTGGGGTTCTCGGAGGAATTCTTGCTGGGGTTCTGGCTGGGATTCTCGCTGGGGTTCTGGCTGGGATTCTCACTGGGGTTCTGGCTGGGATTCTCACTGGGGTTCTTGGAGGGATTCTCGCTGGGGTTCTCACTGTTCTTGCTTGGGTTCTCGCTGGGATTCTTGTTGGGATTCTCAGAGGAATTCTCGCTAGGATTCTCGCTGGAATTCTTGCTGGGATTCTCGTTGGGATTCTTGCTGGGATTCTCGCTGGGGTTCACGCTGGGGTTCGCGCTGGTATTCTTACTGGGATTCTGGTTCTCGCTGGGATTCTCGCTGGAATTCTCGCTGGGATTCTCGCTGGGGTTTTTTGCTGGGATTCGCGCTGGGGTTCTTGCTGGGATTCTCGCTAGGGTTCTTGCGGATTCTCGGAGTTATTTTCGGATGGATTCTCGCTGGGGTTCTAACTGTTCTCACTGTGGTTCTTAGAAGGATTCTCGCTGGGGTTCTCGCTGAGGTTCTCGCTGGGATCTGCTGTTCTCATAGGAATTCTCGGAGGAATTCTCGGGGAGATTCTCTCTCTCTCTCTCGAAGAGATTCTTGCTGGGGTTCTCGGAGGAAGTCTTGCTTATGTTCTCTGACAGATTCTCGCTGGGGTTCTCGGAGGAGTTCACGCTGGGGTTCTTGGAGGTATTCTCGGCGCTGTTATCAGTTTGAGGGGCGGGAGAGAAAATTTGCAGTCAATAAAGATGGAGAAAAGGAAGACAAAAAAAAACACAATAAATACTCAAAAAAGGCAGCGTCGCGTACGACGGTTCCCCCCCTGCCCTCCCCACAATTGCATCGATCGTCAATGACAACTCCCTTCCTCCCTTCTTCGTTATCTTCGCCAAAAAAAAACGCCCCAGACTCACCCGGAAGACGTTGGCCTCTGCCCTCCCCGCAATCGCGCCGATCGTTGATAACAATAACGATGACGCGCGCAAAAGAGGACGGTTCCCCCCCTCCCTTCCTCCCCTTTTCTTTGATGTGCGCCGACTCTGAAAACCCGAAGCCTGAGCAGTCGTGTGATGGCATCGCATGACAACACTCCCACATCACGTGCAATCACGTGCAAGTTCCACGCGTCGCACGGACGCACGCACGCAATCACGTGCAAGTTCCAAGCGTCGCTCACGTGCAAGTTCCAGGCGTCGCACGGACGCACGCACGGAGAATCGTCACTTATATTATAGAATCTTTGCCTAGCTAGGTTGAGCAGGAAATAATATATTTCATTTTTCAGATATATTTTGTGTTGAGCATAGTAGCTGATGTTAATCAGGGATATTCATACCTACTTTTTCCTCTGGCGAGCATCGGACTTCAAACGATCAGATTATTTCTGAAAGCGTGTGAGTTATGGGTCTCAAAATAATCTGCTGCCAGTCTGGGGTCTTCAGAGCAGTGTCGCTGGCTTCTCTATGGACAAAACTTTCAGGAGAGAAAGGACATCATCAAATGATCCGTTGTCACCCACCTCCATCCTCCGACGGTGGTGATGCAATCTCTATTATCAGGGCAACTCTGAATTCAGCAGCAGGCCCTCTGGGCGCTTCAGCTGGAGAGATTTAGATTAAGGGGGCACCCCCTAAAATTTCCCCTAAATCTCAGATTCGGACCATCATCATCTGACCACACACAAAAAAACATAGAGATAAGTAATAGTCTCAACTAGTAACTGGAGGCGAGGCACTCATCCGGGAAGGACCGCCGATCCGATTCGCCCCGGCAGGGTCTCCATCTCGCGCGCTCGCCCAGACATGCAACAGAGCAACAAATGAGTGGTCCAGCAGCGAACTCCGGTAGCCCGAAGAAGTCTTCGTTGCCACCCCCGCCGACTTTGCCGTCGCAGCCACCCCGCGTTGCAAACAATTATGGACCGATGCCACCGCCACCGCCACCACCACCGCCGCCGCCGCCGCCGCCGTTGTCTGGCGGGTTAGTACTATCCTCCCTCCCGCCTCCGCCCACATTTGTAACCCCACTTGCGGTTCGTTTTGGTACAACCGACATCGGCGTTGGCAACGCAGCAGCGCCAAAATCAACGATGGTGCAATTGCCCCCCCCTCCTATTGTATCATCGTCATTGCCCCCCCCGCCTATCCTCACAGCGATACCAGCGATAACTACTGCCGCTGTTGGTGAGAATCAGCTGAGTGCCCACAGCAGTTTGAATGATACAACGATACCAGAACCAGCCCGACCCATTCATTCTACAACGGAGAGAATCCCGCCACTGCCCTCGGCTCCCGGCAGCGGCATATCCCTTGGCAGCGGCATATCCCTAGACGAAGGATCGGAACATGGGGTTGCATCTCGAAAAAAGGTGAATGATGGGATGGGGGCTTATCAAACGGCAGTCTCCGGCCAAACATTCCAAAAGTACTATGCCAACGCCGCCGCCCCCCCACCGGCATCGCAGCAACCAGCGCAGGAGTCACCCGCCTCGGGAAGCAGCTGGACCGCGTGGGCGGGCAGCTTGACGACCACCGCTGCCCCACTCGCGGGTACACTTCTTGAAAAGGCGGGACAATTGGCATATTCGACGGTCGAAACTGCTGCAGATTTAGTCGTTGGGAGCGGTGGCAGCCAGGGAAGTATGCAAGGCTACGATCCGAATTACAAAATGGTTGTCGATCATGGTCGTCCGGCTGCATTTAACATGCTTGATGGTAGTCCGGGTGGACCTGCATCTGTTGCACGGAGTCCCCTCGCGGGTACATCAGACTCGGTGGCGAAAGATAACTTTGCCAATCTCTTTATTGGGACCAGTTCAGGAGGGCAAGGCAGCTGTGAGAATACGATTCCCGCCATTGCATCACTAAGTTCAGAAGCAAACCCGAGGATGGCGGACATGATGGCCAGCCCCGACGTTGGCGTTCACCATAAACAGAAAAGTCGTCAGGATATGCCCGAACTAGTTCCAGAAAATGCTGCGATCCTGAAAAAATTACAGACTCCCTCTCAGCGAAATACTCACCGAAGTAATCGGGCCGCGGCCAATCCACCTTCAAGGACGTTAGCCAACCGCCAATCACGACTTTCCGTCTTAATCCTCCCAACGGCTGATGCTCAATCCATCGCTACGAGAAATAACACGACGCTGTCCGAAATGTTTCGTGTATTTGGTAATAAGCGCTCTTCTACATTCGATGTTGGAAATAATACGGCCAGACATGGTATTGGACAGGTCGATTCCAGTCTTGAGCCAATGCTCCCGCCGTTCCGTTCAGCCAATAGAAGTATGGCTTTGAATTGGGAGAATATTACGCTGGACTTCGTGAGCAATCAGGATATGGATAACACGCCTGTATCGGAAAGCGTGGTTGAAAAAGGTCTGGGAGAGGCAGTGAGGCTATGGGACGAGGATCGTGTCTTATTCAATCCTTACAGCGTTACCGGAGATAACAATGCTGGAGGCAATACGGAAGAGGATGTGGAAATGGATCAACTTGAGGGATATGTAGTCGATGCCTTGGCCCAGGATGAGGGAGAGGAGAGGATACGTAAGGAGGATGGAATACCCAGTATGTCAAGCCCCACCCCCTCGCGGCGCAATGCCCAACGTTTTAGTGACAAAGAGAAAAGTGGCGAATCTACTACCGAGCCCTTCCCCCCACGCCCCGAGGAAGTATTAGAGGAATCATGTGCAGCGGCCTTTGCACTCACGGCCCTACCCACCTCAACGTGGCTACTGCGTTTTCGACACACACTAGACTGTGCCACCGATAGCATGCACCACGAAATGCTACGCAATCCCTCTGTGGTCATACTGGCCGCATCCACTTCTGAATATTCATATCTCAATTGTCTCGCTGAACTGGCCAATCCTCATCACCTACCACGTCCATATCACGATGGGAGATATGATCCGAATGGTCTGAGAAGAGAGTTTTTACTATTGCATGATGTAATCAATGGTCCGAAAGACTTTGACGAAGCTCGTGCATTAAGTCAAATGAGGGATCGGTTTGGATATGGATGTTGCAGTATACTGAGGGTTAATAGTTTAGTGCCCAGGTCGGTTGCAATTAGTGATGGGTATGCAAGTGCGGCTGAAGATACGGATTGGGAGAATTTCGGTCCCATATCTCCATTCGTTCAGAATGGATTGTCGGACGACTACAAATCCTCTCTGGGAAAAGCTGAAACATCTCCTCCCGCTCGGGGGGCGTGTCTATCTCCGACAGATAAGCGTGCCATACGTCGATATGTCGCCAACATGGTCGCCACTGGGTTAGTGCCTGCGGTAGAACGCCGTATTGCACATTTGAATGCAGCTGTGACCAATGCCAAAAAGGGTGTTAAAAATGTCATCAAGAGTTTCTGGAGGAAGCCAATTGTGAGCGGATTGAGCGGACATAGTGACAATAGTGGCGGCGGAAGCGGAGGGAACAATAGGGGGGATGGTAATCAAAATCCTGACACTTCATCCTCGTCAGGCAGTGTGAAGTATCGATTTGATAGCATCGAATCCCAAACGCGATTACTGGCCGACACCCTGTTCTTAATGCGAGATTACGATGCGGCATTGAGCGCATATCGACTAGTGAAGGACGATTACAAACTTGACAAGGCACATTTGCACTATGCGTCAGTACAGGAAATGATAGTTTTGTGCATTCACAGCCTCGATCCATCCGGAAGTGATGGACGGTATTCGTCGGACGTACACCATTCAATTGAGACAGCATTGTACTCGTACACACTCGCCTCCGAAGAGGAGAAAGAAAGTAGTGCCAACTTGGGCGTACGGCCTGGAAAGGCCCCGTATGCCACACGATTGGCAACACGGCTATGCCTAGTGTTATCAGGGGCACGATCGCTATGCGAGGGGAAACACATGGAAATCGCTGACCTATTGGCAGCAGCTTCTAGCCATGAGACACCTTTAGGAGCCGCAGTCTTGCTCGAACAAAGCTCGGCGCATTATTACCGTGCGGGTTTGTTGCGCAAGTATGCATTCCACATGCTTATGGCTGGACACATGTTTCGTAGCGCGATGCAGGAACGACATGCATTTCGTTGCTTCGCAGCAAGTCTGTATGTGTACCACAGTGAACGGTGGGGAGAGTTGCGGAGTCATCTGCGCAGTGCTTTGGCCCACCAATTGTATGGGATGGGAAGATATGCACTATCGATGCAATTCTACGCAAAGTTGATTCGAGCGATAGGAGACGGGCGTGTTAGCGCTCGGAGTCAGCAAAAGTTTTTGACCAATATCATTAATATTTGTAAGGACCACCCCAGCGCGGCTCTTGTTGCCATTGACCGCATGAATGAAAATAGTGTTGATAACACCATTGGCAGTATGCCGAGGAATGTGGGAGACGCATTGAAAGGGTTCACTTGTGCTGTGCGAGAAATTGAAATATCGAACATTGGTTTCCCACACGTGCAAGACTCTTCGATACATGTTTGTGTTGATGTCGCTGGTGATGGGGGGGGAAAGGGCGATGAGTCAGTTTGGCGAGACATGATGAATTGTGCTGAAGCAGAACTACGTGCCTCTGCGACCGTGTCGTCCTCTACATTTGGCTCTGACATGAACGAATATTCATCTCATGGCGATGAGGTGCCTGCCCCACCAATAGCGCACTCTGGAGATGAATTCATTGACAAAGTCATCACAGAGATCGACAAGGAGGAGCGCGAGGCGGAATATCGCGAGCGCCAAAAACGAAAAGGAAAATTGCGTAACCCCGAGATCCGTGCAACGTCAGAACCGCTCGCTGTCACATTCTCGCTGAAGAATCCATTGGGGTTGGATATTGAACTGACTGATATGCAGTTGGTTGCAACGTTATCGTGCTCCAAATCGGGATTGTTACATACCAATGAGTTTCCAGTGTCTAGCACAAACGGCTCAAATGATTCAATGGCCGAGAAGAGCTGGACATTTCATGGCTCTGATTATCGATTCCTAAGTCCTCAATTTCTGTGCCAGTTCCCCATAGAATCTGATGAATTTTCAGCGGAGGCGACTGCATGCACGATTAACAAGGATTCAGAACCATTCTTTGTTGTGACAAAGTCATCCGTGAAAATGGGACCCAACTCTGACACTACTATCTCCCTTAACATATGCCCTCTTGTCGAGGGGGATTTGAGAATACTTGGTGTTAGATTTCATTTACTCGGTGAAATTTGGATCTATCATCGTTTTCATTTACTGGGGCCATTGCTACAGGATACTCGAGATAATCGCTCCAGGAGAGGTAAGCGATTAGGTTGAATGCATAAGGTGTTGAGCAAGGAAAGCATGTTCACTTTTAGTTTCACAATCTCACATCGTGCTATGTTGCTCTTAACCGCATAGTTCGGGGAGAGTCAATTTCGTGCAGGTCTAAGGTAGAAGGCAAGATGCCTTCCTTAAAAGTCACCGTCACCCCGGATGAAGGCGCACAAAGCACAGTGCTCCAGGGACAGACTCGTTGCTGGAAACTGAAAGTTTCAAATGTTGGCTATGCCCCAGCAAAAAACATCATGCTGAAAACAAATGGCCCTTGGTTACACACGACAATGAGTGCGACCAGAGACGAGGATGCGGCGACTTCGTTTTGTGTCGGACCAAGTGGCACTCTAATGAATGTTCCTTTTCTAAATGCACGTCAACCAGACGTCTTGCTTCCGGGTGAATCCATCGAGATACCCGTCGCAATCCGAACATCTGGTGGTGGGCGGCAGGACTTTTACCTTTTATTTCGATATGAACTCTGGAGTGAGAACGATTTAGCGTCTAGTTTGGTCAGTGTTCATAGATGGGCACGAAAGCTCTTGTCAGTCACGGTGTATCCATCTATTACTATGTCGGCATCACTGATGCCTTCATATTCAAACAAAGGAGAGCACATTCTCTCAGTAGAGGTGAGTCTAATTCTGCGTTAGCTTGGGGCAACATTTGACTTTTTGCTTCTCCTGACACTCCCCCCCCCCCCTCATCCATTCACACTCAAGCTCATGAATTACCGAAGTGACAGTGATACCAAACTTGAAATGTATCTGAACAAAATTTGCATTGCAAGCCGACATTTTGAGATAAGACAACTGCTGGGGCAGGTAGATGCTAGTGATTTATCGCAGTTTCTTCTTGCTGGTGTTGGGAATAGCGATGATGTCCTATCTCTCAAGATTGGCTGGCAAGAACGAGTCACCTTGCATTTTCTCGTCGTTCCAATTGAGGCTAACAGCTCATCAGTTTCATTTAGTACCATCTCATTTTCACAAGGGGGTGAGATGGCATTGGAATCTCAACCTTTAATTGACCATCGATATGGTTCTCAAGTGACAGATTTCATGTGCCTTGAACGAGCCCACGAAGTATTTACAGTGAGTCAGTGCTTGTTCGTGTTGACTGCATAACAAGTTTTCCTTGACTGACTACACTCAACTCCTGTTCACTTAAATCAGACGACCCTGCACTCTCACCGAATAGAGAAAGAGAGGATGCTTGCAGATCATGAACAGTCGGGTCAGCCACGACATGTTGCACAGATTCGTAGGGCAAAGACCATGCTAGAACAGGAATCTACCGTATCATTGTCAGGGAGGCAGTCCAAAGTTTCCGGGGCCGCATCACATCCAACCTCACTAGCGAGCCTTTGCCCTATCAGTGGTGGAGGGTCAAACATCAATATTGTATGCTGCTGGTCAGCCATTGTTGGGGAATTGGACACCGATTACGTCATTTATGGGCAGCATCATTTGCGAAATTTGCTAGTGCGGCCTCTGAACAAAAGCAAAGGCTGCCCGCTTGCTTTGACTGCAAAATACAAGCCACGCGTTTCCCACAACTTTGATGAAGGTCCTCTGGTAAGTGCAAAAAGGCATACACAATTATGTCTTCAGCTTGTTCTAGGTTTTGGCCAAAGGCCTCACAATACAACCTTGTATCGTAAGGATGTGGATTTAGAAATTGTCATCCGTAATCGACTTATCGAGACAGATGTTGATTTTGAGTTCGATGTGGATCATCAGCCTGAGTTCGACTTTGTAGGAATAACTTGCTTTGGCTGGTCATTGTTGGGTGGGGATGAACTTTCTATTCCTTTGAAAGCACGAATTTACTCGGGAGGGGTGTTTAACCTACAGAGCGTGCGGCTTACTGTTCTTTCAGAGGGCGCATCAGTCCCTTATCTGTTCCCTCTGCAGTGGACTATTGTGGTTGATCATAGTATCTAGTTGAATTGTTTAGACTTTAAAGTCCAAGCAACTCTTTTTGAATGTGTGTTTGAATGTGTTGGTGCCAGAGATTGATCCATAGGCAGAATAAACGTAGGTGCGTGCACCCCTTTCAAGTAGTTATTCACCGCTATTTGTTTCGGAAATGAAGCATAATAATATGATATAAGTATTTCCGATGTGGTTGGGCTTATAAAAGTGAGCTATATTGTATTCTGACCCTAGTTTGTGTGTAACTGAGACTCCGGTGGGAACAGGCCGTTTGCAATACTAGAGGATACTTATCCTCGTTGCACATGCCGGCCCCACCTGGTCATTGTCTTACTAGAATTAAAGAGTTCTAAAGGACCCACACATTAGATCCCCATCCCTCACCCACCAGTGTTCCCTCCCCGAAAGGTTAGTCCACAGGTACAACAAGCCACAAAACGCTCGACCCAATTGCATCTACCGCGCCCCGGCAATGCGTTCCCCTATGACCTGACGGCTCGAGTGAGGAGCAGAAAGGCTCAATCGTGAGATCCAATGGCATCAAACATCGTCCAAGCACATCCTCTGCTCCCACCACCACCGCCGAGGCACTGAACCGCGCCGTCGGTCTGCCCCCTGACATTCCGCATGGATGGAGCGGTCGACCACATACTTCGCGATCGTTGGTAGGGGGGATGAAAGAGTGGGTGCGTGCTGGGCGGCAAGCAAGGGAGAGGGCGTTGTTGTATCGTTTGGGGCATCAAACCGAGTGATGAGAAATGAAATGAATTACAATACCTTGTGGCCTTAGACAGCCGCCGATTGAATAAACAACACACAACAACTAACCAAAACTAGACGGCCGCAACGGAGGGGACTAAATAGGGGATTCACAATGAGCGGGAGGCGTGGGGAAGCACAATATCATTGTTTTTGGAGGGGGGGAAGTCAAAGGAAGGTAGAAAACTATAAATTAATTGTTGCATTTAGAAAATTATTTTTTCTCAGCCGGTTTGTATCATTTAGTTTAGCCCTGCCACACCGCCCTCGGTCGACCCCTTCCACAGAGGCTGCCAGGGGGAGGCGGCAGGAAACGCAAAAGCCATGCCGCATAGACCGGCAACCGGATCCACCATGGTGGTGGTGTTTTTTGGAGGTCAACTCATCGTCGACTATCAAATGTACTATTCCTAATTATGACCAAAGCTATGGTAGAGTAAGACTAGCAGTTTTTTATTGGTTCGATAAAAATTAGCACAAATAAATTGTTACATTTATTGTAAAAAGTCATTTGTGCTACCAGAAAAATTATCCATCCAGAATGGCGCGAACGACGTAGATATGTTGGTCCCCAAATTAGAAAGACAACCAAACCAATTCTGGGACTCCTCGATTTGGAAATGCGCAGTTTCCCTGCCCAAACCAATTTGGGGATCCCCACACCGATTATTCTGGGACCCCGATTTGAGTACCACACCAATTGGGGGACTAAAGCACATTTTCCCAAATTGGAACAATCCCCAAACCGATTCTGGTTAGTGACTGAACAATCCCCTTGTTGGTTTGGGGATC
>JALLAZ010000984.1:0-10869 GCA_036939755.1 Stephanodiscus triporus | reverse complement strand
GATGGGCGAGAATTGCGCCGCGGCGTGTCGAAATTGTCCCCTGGTCGACTACGACATGCGCTGTCCCATCGACGAGAGCACCAACATATTTAAGCCCGGGGACATGAACGCCATGTTCGAAAGAATGCTCGAGGAGGCCGGTCACGACGTGGCATCATTTTCAAAGGATAATTTACCTACTGGAGGCAGCGTTCCGGGTATCGGGGAGCTGACGGTGATTACGAGCCCCTACCACGATCCATCGACGTATCCGAGAGACGATGACGAGGAAGAGGAGGAAATTTCGCCATTGCCGTGGGTTGTGTCCATCAATGGATTCCTAAGCGACGAGGAATGTAATAGGCTCATCGAGCTCGGCGAATCAAAGGGCTACCGTCGATCGAGGGTCGGTGTTACTGTCTTTAAGGAAGACAAGACAAGGACGTCGCACAACACCTTCTGCGATAAGGTTTGTGCTAAAGACCCTATTGTCAAGAGGGTGCTCGAACGGATGGCCAACTTAACGGGCATACCGTACGACAATTACGAGGGAATGCAGCTGGTACGTTACGAGCCAGGACAGTTCTACGAGCAGCATCATGATGAAGTGGGGATCAAAAAGTATTCCGGGCCGAGAATACTCACGATCTTCCTCTACTTGAACGATGTCTTGGGCGGTGGTGGTACCGAATTCCATTACCTCAACTTCACAGCCACGCCTAAGAAGGGATCAGCGCTGATCTGGCCGTCGATGCTGGATAGCCTGGAGGGGAGAGACGAGTGGACATGGCACGAGGCTCTGCCGGTGGAGAAAGGCTTCAAATATGGAGCCAATGCGTGGATACGACTGAGGGACTTTCAGAACGCCAAATGCCGTCAAACAATCTGAAAAAGTGTCAAACGCACCAGTAGTGCAAGGAAGACAGTGGTAAAAGCACAAAATTATTATCAAGTCGTCCATGCAATACACTCATCGGAGAAAGACGGATGTTCATGTCTCTTGGTCTTCGCCGCAACGGCCTCCAGGGCCTGAAAATTCCTCCGGTCATCTTCTTCTTCGTTTATTCAAAATCAGCCAGATCCATGGCTAGACTTAGATATAATACCAAGGAGGAGTAATCAATACTAAAACTAAACATCACCTACCGCCAACATGATCAGCAGCGCCTCCCGCCCAGGACGAGACCTTTTCTGGATGACGGAACGCACCACCTCTCACCACACGGATGTTGGGGAGAACATAAACTCCAAATTTAAACAATTTTGTGCCGCTACGACTAACCCCGCACCATGAATTTCTTACGGACTTCACCTCCTCGCAGAGTATGGGGGTCACATCAAGCGCCATCGCTACTTTGCTGCTGCTATTCCGCATCCTCCCTTCCACAAAGAAGATCTCGGCGTATCGAATCAAGGGAAGTGACGACGAGAATAAGCCCTTCGTGCCGTACGAGAAGGGCTTCGTTCAGAATGTGCAGGATCCCGCGGCGTCAATCGAGAACCGCAGCCCCCGCGTGAATCACGGCCATTCGTCGTCGGCGGCGCGGCTCGGGGATGGCATCGGGACTAATAGACTATTGTCGTGTCCGAATATGGTCGGCCCTTTCTTCTACGACGACGAGAAGGACAGCAATGCCAACGGCGCCACAGACTACTATTTTTGCACCGGCGACAAGAACGGATACTGCGATCGTCGATCGGGCACCTGCTTCTGCAACGAGGGATACGCGGGTGAATCATGCGAATCCTGCGCCTACCCCACCCACTTTCAACTTGGTGGGGTGTGCCACCCAAAGCGCACGTGTCCCAATGACTGCTCCCACGACGCAGGTGGGCGATGCAATTACGTGACGGGTGTGTGCGAATGCAGCGATCATCGTACGGGCGACGATTGCTCCGCGTCGAAATGCTCCTTATTTCATCAATTTTGCACGCATTGCAACGACAATGGGTGTCTCGAGTGCGAGGAGGGGTGGAGCGTTGTCCGCGGAAACTCTCCGTCGTTGTCCTGGTGCGAACCATGCTGGCGCTTCGATCCGCGATGTAGGGATTGCAACGCCGACATCTGCACCTCGTGCGTGGATTTGCTGTTGCTCTCCATCCACCGATCGGGGCGAAGACCGCAGGACCCGCCGCTGCCAATCGATGAACTCAGGAGGGAACTGAGCGTCACGGTTCCCTTCGGGAGTCAGCAGGATGATGCATTCTACGATGCCGAGCATTACTTCTTGGTAGATGACCCTTCCTTGGCGCCGCTGAACGAGTCCGCCGTTGAATGTCATCAGGGTTTAAACTATGTGAGTGTTCAAACATTCTGTATTTGATTATGTTGTCAACGTCTCTGCCATCTTTCATTCTCAACGTCTACCTGTTTCGTTCATGATGAAGGACGACTCCATTACATGTATACCTTACAATTTAACTTCACACATTGTGTGCGGCAACCATGGAACCATCACATTCGAATCTCCAGAATATGCTGTTAGAGAGGACAAAAAGCAAATACGGCTAACTGTACAAAGAAGTGGTGGCGGCGTAGGGGAGGTGGCTGTATCATATTCGATTTACCCAATGACTGCCGGGTACCAAGATGTGACTTCGACGGCGTATTATACCACCAATCAGACAATTGTGTTCCGTCCAGGACAAGTCCGCGCATCATTTCTTGTAACGATCAATGACGATCGCATCATGGTAAATGCCATCCCGTCAGTCGAATAACTTGTGTGCGACTGCATCTCAAATTTCTCGCTCTGATCCTACCATAGGAAACAAACGAAACATTTTCAGTGCATTTGTCGAAACCGACGGGGGGTGGTAGGATAGGAACACAAAGCAGGACGATTGTTACCGTTATCGACGACGATGAGCACAGGACTTGCTCGGATAAATCCCATTTAGGGCACATCGGACGAAATTTGGGATCCATTGAGGCCGGTACTCCCCACAAACTAAATGTTATTGCAAAGAAATGTAATGGGGATGACCAGGCGATTGGCGGAGATGTGATGCAAGTTGAGGCGCGAATGATTGTTGACCGTGGATTCGATGATCCGGTAATTGTGGGAAGCTGCTACGATTCCGACGACGGAACGTATGCGTGCAATGTTGCTGCAACTGTGAGTGGACGAGAATACGAGCTGGATGTTTACCAGCTCGTTCGTGGTGGTCTCAAAGGCTATTATTACACCGACAATTATTTGAGCGATGAAAGACTGAGTATCATTAGAACAGATGCAGTGGTCAATTTCACCTGGGGAGGTGGGGCCGTAACAACTTTTGGGCGTGACTACGTATCGGTGAGGTGGGAAGGATATGTGATGCCTTCGTACTCGGACACCTATACCTTTTGGGTCGACGCTGACGATCATGTTCGCCTCTGGGTCGATGGTATTCTTTTAATCGACGCTTGGGCATTTTCTCCGACCTCTAACATGCTGCATTCCGAGCTCGACCTAACTGCTGCGAAGGCCCACGAAGTTGTTATGGAATACCGCGAAATTGTTGGCAATGCAACAGCAAGACTGCTATGGTCATCAACAAGCACCGGCATCACATCAATACCGTCGGATTCGCTATTTTACAAGGTGAGTACTTATGACATTCTGGCACATATATCCCTATCGCTACAGGCCGCTGACACTTTATTTGGTCCAATACAAATACATCAGGAACCCATTCAAAATAGCCCCTTTTCATTCAGAGTCATTCCTGCATGTCCATCGGCATTGAAAACGCAAGCCCATGGGGAAGGCCTCTATCAAGGCATCGCCGGAAAAGATCATGTGTTTACAATAAATCCGAGGGATTATTATGGCAACCCTCTGGGACAGATGCTGCCCGAATACACAAAATTTCAGGGCACGGCTCGAATAGTTGAAGATGATGGAGTAACGCTTGGAAGTTATCTCCTCCCAGTCATTATCTCATACAATGCCACCAACAGAAATTACGACTCAGTTTGGACGCCGGTACGGTCGGGAATGTACCAATTGAATGTCACACTTCAACACATTGATGGAACAAGGGCAAATGAAAGTCATATCTTCGGCTCTCCTTTCCTAATAAAAACGAGTCCCGGAGCTACGTTCGCTGCCGAAAGCATCGCAGAAGGTGGTTATGGGAACTGCCTGCTCGAAATCACATCACCATGCCCAGGCATCTATCATGGCATGGCAGGGGAGGAATCTTCTTTCGTTATTCATGCTTTTGATCTCAACCGCAACAAACGGGATGTCGGAGGCGACGAGTGGAACGTTGTTCTTAGCGCTATGGGTTCCACTAAATATAGCATTGGCAGGATTGACGATCTCCACAATGGAACATACAGAGCTGCAGTGTCTCCGATTATCGCAGGTCCAAATATGTTACATATAACACTGAATAACAGTCAGATCAAAGGCTCGCCTTTTCGAATGGATGTTATACATGGCCAAGTTGTTGGCTGGTCTTCCCATATCGTGGATGAGGACAATGTGATGACGATGACTGCGATGACTGAGAATTCATTTCTGATTCAGTTAGCTGACGAATTCGGTAACAGAGCCTTGTTTTGTGATGAGCATCCGTTTACCACAACTCTAGTTGTTGAAGGCGAATACATTGACTCTGACAAAACTCGCTTTCATCACGTTGGTGGAGGGTTGTATGATGTCTCGGTTTCTATGACGCGATCAGGACAAAGAAGCCTCAGCATCAAGCTCAATGGTTCAGACGTTAAAGGTTCTCCATTTAATATCTCTGTCCTTCCTGGGAGATTTATTGCTTCGTCGTCCACGGCTAACGGTGTGGGACTGTCAAGAGCCATCGCTGGCGAGGAGGCACATTTTATCATCCAGGCAAAGGACCTCGGGGGTAACATCCAGTCAAACAATGCAGCACAATTTGATGTGTATCTGAGCCTCATCAATAGTGATGATTTAAGAGTAGTATTAGGACGCCACGAAGACATGGGTGATGGGCAGCATTTAGTGAAATATACTTGCTCTGTTAGTGGTGAATACGCGTTGGTAGTTCAAGACAAAACTGGCGAGAACATTGCAGGCGCACCGTTTCGTGTCACTGTAGGTCCAGCTGCAATGAGCGGGCCTCATAGCATTGTTGTAGGGCAGGGCCTCCTCAGTGGAACGGCAGGCGAGATTGCTGAAGTGAGAATTATCGGTCGCGACAAGTACGAGAACCTCGTCAATCACGCTGTCGAGATCATTGAAATGAAAATGTTACTCAAGGCGCACCACCTTAGCGATTGTGGAGACAGTAATGAGCCCGTAGGTGAACACTCAATTACGCAATTGGCCAGAGATATTGGGAGTGGGGTGTTTGTCCTTGATTATAAACCTTTTGTGTCAGGAACATATGAGTTGGCTTTGATGACATTCTCCCCAGGCGGCCTCGAAGGATCGTATTACTCATCTCAAGACTTGTTACCAGATTTCTTGGTTGCAACTTTGCTGGACAAGGAAATCGAGAAGCGTTTTGAAGATGATCCCATTGGCAAAATGATTGGCACTGCATCCCACTTCGGGATTGTGTGGAATGGCAAGCTTGCTGCCGACTACACTGAAACTTACTCTATCATAGTACGTTGTGATGGCGGGGGACACGCAAGCCTTCAAATTGATGGAAATTTCATCCCTTGGAAATCTTGTGATCCACTCATTTCTACAAGCATTTCCATGAAAGCAAGCAAGGCGGTGACTTTTTCTCTCAGATATAAGTCCTTAGAAGAAAGCAGCACGTTTGTCTCTTTGACGTGGGGCAGCCCTTCCGTGCCAATGGAAATAATCCCGTCACTCAACCTTTATCATCAAGTGCATGTGGGTGAGGCTATCACCCATCAGGTTCAGATAACACCCAATAAAGTTTATCCCCCACAATCCAATGCTGTAGGAGTTTCTCTCACTGCTGTTTCTGGCTTGGAGCACGAGTTTAAGGTCGAATGTAGGGACAGCTTCGGTAATTTGATGTTAACAGGAGGTGCGAGAGTAAAAGCCGATGCAATCCATCATCAGAATGGAGGCAACTTTCATACAACCATTCTTGACAATAACAACGGCACATACTCTGTGAAGTACATCCCGGATGCCACTGGAGTTTATTTCCTCTCCATCACAGTGGATGGATCACCTATCAAAGGATCGCCATTTTTTGTAAACGTGCAACCAGGCAAGACTAATCCACGAGAATGCTACCTCCTTGGTGTAGGAGGTGGCATTGAAGGGGTCACTGGACGAGAATTGGTACTTGAGTTCCAAGCCATGGATATCAATCGTAACAAACGTCACAATGGCGATGACAACATAACAGCAGTAATGATACCGTTGTCAGTCGCAGGGCATCAAGAAACCTTGCATTGTAACTCGGAGTACATCACTGATGGACTTTATTCTATCACTTGCTCGGCGGCGACGCACTCTGGTTCGTACTTGCTCGACGTTGGCCTCTTGGTAGATTCTGGCATGCAGCCCATCAAGTCCAGTCCTTTCCACATTACTATCTTTCCAGGACATGCGTTCCCAGAAACGACTCAAGTCATTCCGGGTGGATCTGCAGAATTAAGTCAAACCACAGTGAAGCTTACAAGCAAGGCCCGGCAGTGGGCAACATTTGTGGTAGGCAGTCACGACCGATTCAAAAATCCTCTTAATAATGGAGGCGACCACTTTGTAGCAAGAGTCCGTGGAAATACGGTCATTGAATCCTCCGAGAAGCGAGTTGAGGTCGTCGATCAAGGGTGCGTAGCGAGTTCTTCCACTTCTGCTATTTATATCGTACATATATCTGCCGTGCTTACCATGTCGCATTTCACTTGAAGAAACGGAAACTATATTTTTGCATACAAAGTGAGCCACCCATCAACCTATAGTATAGACGTCAGCATGGTGACTGGTACAGGATTGATAGGCGAATATCATAAGAATGAAACGAGTTTCAATAATTATGTGCCAGACTACGTTGTCTCTAGCGAACAAATCAGCTTCAAAACTCTGCGCGTGAGTGATAAGAAATTGTTTCGCTATGTCAGATGGATGGGATACATCTCGTTCCCATACACCACTACATTTGATGTTGAGATGACTGGAATTGAAGGGAAATGTAAACTCTGGATCGGTGACAACCTTGTTTTGGACGGTGGTGAAGAGTCTTCCCTTGGGAGTTTTAGGGCTTACGAACATGTTCTCTATGAACTTAAGATCGAATATTCAATGGTGCGAGATTCCCCCCCCCTTCTTGCCCCATGTATCTCTTCGCACGATCCAACCTAACTTGAGTCCTCTCACATAATATAGGTTATCGATCGACTAATGCTGCAGTTATTCTGGTCGTCAAAGCAGATGAGAAGAGAAGTTATTCCAAAGCAGCATTTGTTTAGTTCCTTGAAGCCGATTCGTGGCTCTCCTTATCATCTAACTGTTACTGAATAAAGAGTTACTGCCTTGCTCGACTTCATTTTTTTTCATCCACTCCGGCAACCCAAGCTCAAGCCTGCCGGTCCGATTATTTTCTTCTACACCTCTTCCTTATGGTATCGAGCCTTGCTAAGAGCTATTAAGGAAGATGGTTGCGCGCGTGTGTACGAGTATCTTCAGGATGCAGAATTGATCAAGAGATAAAGTGTTGATACTTCGGTTTGTGCAGCAACAAAGTATGAGGAGGCGGAGCACTATCATTAAGAGCGGGCAAGGTTTCCATTACCACAGTATGGACCATTATGGACCATTATTTAGCGATGTCGCCGCCAAGCGCAGTGCGCTGTTAAAAATACTTAACATAGTATTATTCACACCGTAGAAGGTCTAAATAAAAGGTTTTTACAAAGCCTGCATCTGGCTTTCCCGGGGAAGAATGCCAAAGAAATCCAAAAGCAAAAGTGAAGGGGAAGGCAAGGAGCCAGAGATACCGGCGGAATGGGTTGGAAAGACAGTCGACGAACTCAGGTCGTTAGTCGCCCAATATAAATGTGATCTAGAGGCTGCGAGCGACTCCCGTAACAAGGCACAAGTCGAGCATGCCTCTATCCAGTCGTATATCGATGTGACTAGGGAGGAGGTTCGTGAGCTGGATATGCTCATTGAGAAGAGGGATTTGGAGATCGAGAATGCAGAAGAGGACAACGCTTCGGAGCTACTCATCTACAAGCAAAAGGCAAATTTCATCAAGTATTGTCACGACAACACGATGAAGGAGGCCTTGGATCAAAGCGAAATGAAAATGAAAAACGCAAGCGCGGGTCATGTGCAACAAGTACAGACTATTGAGGGTCTCAAAATGAGTATGCGAAACGACATGATCGGATTAGAAGCGCAGAAAGCAAATGAGATGAGCGTCCTTCAGCAAGAGAGCAATGCAGAACTCGCACTCGTCAAGGCGAAATTGGACGCTGGTGTGAAAGAGTTCGAGCATAGATGTGACGAGCAACAAATGGAGCTCATAGGAGAGCTTGATTCAAGAAGGGCTGCTGAATTGAAGCTCATAATCGCCCGGAGAGAATCGCACCTGAGCAATTTGATAGAATCGAACAAACGTCGTTGCAAGGAAATGCGAGTGTATTATGATGGCGTTGAAAGGCAACAAGAAATCGACATCGAAGACCTCGAGGCCGAAATTCGAAGACTGAAAAAGGCAGCGATAGAAAACGAATCGAATAGCTACCAATTGAAAGAGAGTAACGAAAGATGCGGAGAGGAACTCAGGACATGCTCCGAAATGGTTGCCGCCTTGGCATGTAAAACTAGGGACAAGGAGAAAAACGCTACTTCGATGCGGAGTACAAACATGCGGCTTTCGGCAACCCGGAAGGCGATCGCTGAAGTGAGGCTAAAGTACAAAAACCTGCAAGAGAAATTTAATAAGACGGAAGAGGAGAGGAATATCTTCCGAGAGGGCATTCACGATGCAACATTGAACGCATCCAAATTGGACGCAACGAAGGCTAAATTGCTTCACGATGAGCTATCAAATCGAGAAGGTTTGAATTCAATGCTTCATCAACACCTGCAGCACACCCTGAGCTCCGCCGGTCTTGATAAGGCCAAGTCCGATGCTCTGCTTTCCAACATGCAAGGTTTGGTTGATGAGGTGAGAAGGGACATGGAGAAGTTGAATATTTCCATTTTCCATGCCACGGAGTCCTACTACAAACAATTGCAGACATGTCGTTCGGAATTAGAGGCTC
The DNA here is from genome assembly GCA_036939755.1 of Stephanodiscus triporus. Lineage (NCBI taxonomy): Eukaryota > Bacillariophyta > Thalassiosirophyceae > Thalassiosirales > Thalassiosiraceae > Stephanodiscus > Stephanodiscus triporus. The sequence continues at coordinate 1,715 of JALLAZ010000984.1, read as the reverse complement.
GAGGCGTCTCGAATGCTCAAGTCGATTCGATAAACGTTTTGAACAAGGAAGCGCCATGACAATCTTGCCCTACAACTAGAATAATATATTGGACATCGAGTGTTCCTCTTTCAATAATATTCACTTTTTTTTGGCTTTGGCATCGCGTTTACTTAAGCTCCACCACACCCGCCCTCTTCTTCCCGGCCCGGAGCGTGACCTCCCTGCTCCCGTCCGCGAACGCGTCCATGCCCAACGCGGCGTTCTCGTCTGCGATCTTCGTTTCGCCGAGCTTCGCGCCCCCGCCAGAGATCAACCTCTTCGCCTCCTTCTTGCTGCTCGCAAGTCCCAGACGCACGAACAGGTCGGCGATCCTGACGCCGTCCCCGCCGACGTCGTCCTCGTTCACGTAAACGCGATTCAATCCCTCGGTGGAGGCTGCTCCCCCGCCGAACATGCCGTTGACGGTGTCTCGTATGCTCCTCAGGCACTCCCGACCGTGCAACAGCGCCGTCGCCTCGTCGGCGAGCACGACCTTGGCCCTGTTGACGTCGGCGCCCGTCCACCCCTCCATCGCGCGTATCTCCTCCAACGGCAATTCCGTGAACAGCTTGAGGAAGCGTATGACGTCGCCGTCGTCCGTGTTCCTCCAGAACTGCCAGTAGTCGTACTCGCTGAGCCTGTCGGGGTTGAGCCACACCGCCCCGCCAGCGGTCTTGCCCATCTTCTTCCCGTCGCTCGTGGTTATCAGGGGCGCCGTGAGGGCGTACAGCCTCACGGAGTCGACCCTCCTCCCGAGCTCGACGCCGGATATCATGTTCCCCCACTGGTCCGATCCGCCCAATTGCAGCACCGCGCCGTGACGACGATTGAGCTCGAGGAAGTCGTACGCCTGCAGGATCATGTAGTTGAATTCGAGGAACGTGAATGGCGCCTCCCGCGACAGCCGCTGCCTCACCGACTCGAACCCGAGCATGCGGTTGATGGTGAAGTGCGTGCCGTAATCGCGCAGGAACTGCAGGTACTTGAGCGACGAGAGCCACTCGTCGTTGTTGACCATGATCGCGTCGTTGGGACGGCGACGGCGATCCCCGCCGTCCTCGTCCCCGTCGTCGGGCCCGAAGTCGAGGAATTTTCGAAACACCCTCGATATGCCCTGCGTATTCCTCCGTATGACGTCGTCCGTGAGCAGCGCCCGACTCTCGTCCTTCCCCGTCGGATCCCCCACCTTGCTCGTCCCTCCCCCCACCAGCACGATCGGACGATGTCCGGACTTCTGCAGGTGTCGCAGTATCATGATCTGCAACAGCGATCCCACGTGGAGGGAGTCGGCGGTGGCGTCGAAGCCGAGATAAGCCGATATCGCCCCGGAGCCGTCGCCCCTGGAAGAAGAAGAAGGAGAAGGAGAAGGAGACGAAGAAGACGACGACATTTCGGCATCGGCGAGGAGGTCGTCGAGCGCGACGAGGTCTGTGCACTGGTGCAGGAATCCCCGATCGCGCATCGCGATCAGGAATGCGGATCGGAGGGAGGACAGGCCTTCCTTCCCCTCCTCCGTCGCGTCTCCGTTCGACGTCGACGTCGACGCGTCGGCGTCGGCGTCGGCCGAGGAGGAGGAGGACGAGGAGGAGGAGAAGAGCCCGAATCGATCGTCCCTCCCATCGCCGCCCCATCGCGCGGCGATGGCGGCGCGGGACGGGGGGAAGACGACGCGGCGACGGCCAGCGAGCGACGAC
>JALLAZ010000983.1:0-10924 GCA_036939755.1 Stephanodiscus triporus | reverse complement strand
AAAGTGGGGGACATTCACTACTATTCCTACACAACCCAAGTTGATCATTCTCTCCTACTGTTAATTTGGGGGGGGGGCGCTTACGGGTCCCTCCTCGACGCTAGCTTATGTGGTTGCCTGCGGCTTGGGGTGGAGGCATGCAGAACCCAGGGATTCATACAGTAGCTTTCAGCAAGTAGTTTTACAATGAAAGAACGCTATCGGCTATGAAAGGCTATGACATCATCCGCTGCTAATATCAATCGTCCGAGTCCTCGCTTTCGCTGGGGTACGGTGCGCAGCCACCACTCTTGCCTCCACCACCGCCGCCGCCGCCGCTGCCACCGCTGCCACCTCCTCCGCGATCTGCCTCTGTGCTGTCAAGGAAGCCAAAGTCTGCATGCCGGCGTTTGTGGGCTGGCCGTGAGGCTGTGGCGGTCAATGGCCACCTTGAGTGAACAGATGTACATGCAGTTGAACTGCATGTGTGTCCTGCCTTGGTAGGACACCTTCTGCTTGGTGAGGGGACATGGAACATCTTGACTTGTGGGTTTCCTGTGCACTCCACATCAAGTTGGATGAGTTGGGGGGTGCCGCGATGGTATCCGTCGATGGCGTGGACCCCAGCATTCATCATGAGTTGCATGGTGTCACTGTAGCCAGTGTAGCGTGAAGAGTTGCACTCGATGCCTTGGACGGAGGCTTGGAGGTGGGAGAAGACTCTTGTCTGACTTCCACTAGATGCTTGGCATCCTTCCCCTGGGAAGGAGCGTGACTTGAGGCTGTGCATCCTTTGGGGGCACACTGCCCTCATGGAGAACGACGTCGATCTTGTTCTTGCTCCCCTGGGTGTAGGGATTGACGGTGTGCCCACGAAGGGTGTCAACGGAGAAGCATGTCGGTGGCTTGTGGTACTGCTTCTGGGAGTGGGGTCGACTTTGATGGCGCCCTTGCCCATTCTCTTCTTGCCCGCCTTCATCTTTGCAGGCGCCTTCTTGGTGGTGGTGGTGGTGGTGGTGTTCGCCATGATCTGGCCAGCTAAAAAAGAGAGTTTTAGACCTTCGCACTTGGGACTTTAGACGTTGCTTATGCCCCAGCTTATGGTAAAGTAGGTACATAGTTATGTAGGTAGGAGTATCTCTACCTTACAGTTCTTTCCAAATCAATTGATTTCTCCCACCCCTCCGGGACATTAGACCATGGCCGGCTGTCACCAGTAGAAAGGCCTTTTATTGTGAGCCTTATTTTATTTATCCTTGAGCGTGTGATCCTTGTGCTCTCTGCCACATCCACTGACTTCCTATTTGATTGTTAAATCTGCAACTCAAATAGTGGCCTCCTAAGATCAGGGCCCAGTGTATCTTTCTATTCTTTGATGTGTTAATTCAGTGCCCCAAACGAGGGAACATGAGTCACAGGACCATAGTGAACAGCCTGACATAACAGAGGAAACAGGTGTGATTTGGATTGATAATAAAAAAAATAGAGAAGTGGTTGGTAAGTAGGAGTATCTACCATAGAGTTTCCAATATTGCCTATTGTCATTGCTATGATGTAGAAGTTTACTAATTCCTACTAGAGTATTACCCTCCTGTCTCTCATCTTTGCCGACTTGTATCTAGTTCATTGCGAGCTCCAGGATCCAAATTTCTTTGACTCATGGAGAGCTCCAAAGAAATGCTCACGTTTAGTAGAAGACATTTGGATTGCATTCTTGATCCCGCCTCCAATTCAATATACTCCAATAAAGGTCAAGAGCAACTGTGGGGTGTTGTGAGTGTCCTATCCTGGCAACTATGCTGCTGTGTGTAAGCCTAAGTGCCATGTCAACTATGAAAGGGACAAGGCTAAAAAGAAAAGGCCCGTAGAGACAAGGTTGCGGTGTAGAAGAAACTTTGTAACAAGGAGAAACACATTGCATTGTGTGAAGTGCTTTGTACCTACTACAAGGAGGTGGTTAACATCAGAACTGCAAACCCTGTAAACAGATACCACCAGCATGTGCCAGGCCAGTATGCTATGAATCATAGTCGTACCTTTGAACAAGAAGTTCATTCTGCATCCTTGGTGGATGGAGTTCCTGTTCCTGGTAAGAAGAAGGCTAAAATTGTTGTTGTCTGCACGACCGATGAGAACAAGCAGTATTGGCGTAACCTCAATTCCTCCAAGCATCATCAAATCAGGCCAAAGGGGAAACTAATCTTTGAAATTACACTAGCAGATCTCATGAGATCTCATAATCTCCAACCTCTTCTCCACTACAATGACCAGAGAGCGTTAGGCTCCTACAGCACGTCCCTGGAAATGGGGCAATTAGGTGCAAAGCTCCATACAAGATTGGGTTGTGTGTCTTCACCTGCGACAAAGAGGGCAACCTTCATATCAAAGGTGCCATACTGAAGGACAAGAGAGCTACAATGAGGATGAAATCATCAAAGCCAAGAACAATGTCAAAAGATGACTATGACGAAGACGAAGACGAAGACGACAACGTCAACATCATCATCAACAGTCAGAGCAACAACAATAAGAGTGACAATGACATGAGCAATGACGACGAGAGCAACGATGACAAGAGGAACAATGACAGCGTCTCCGTCAGCTACTAGGGAAAGTATTCGTCGTGAGAGGTGGTGGCAACCCAACCTTAGAGGTTAGGTGTGTACCACCTACTCTATTTCATACATCATAGTATTATTATTGTATTAATGATCTATTTTTATTTTGAACTTTGCCTTGAATGCATCAGAATATAGGGTTGGGATAGTGTCTGATTGTGACTATGAGTACGATGTTGGAATCACGAGAACGGTCTGATTGACAACTAAGATTATTGAACGCTAAGCAGGAGAGAGCCGTCTAAACATACACGCAAGATTTAAGAATCAATCGAGACTTAAGTTGCTTGTTGTTCATCCATTCTGCCAATGCTGTTGCGAATACATTTAAAAGAGCATTAACATATCCATACTTTACTTTTTATTCTCTCAAAATCTTTGTCTTCTTCCCACACTTATCTCTCTATATATTCATCAACCGTCGAAAATTAGCCCTGATCGCCACCATGGCCTCCTCCTCTGTAATGTCCTTCACCATCGCCATCACCGCCACCCCAATCGGCACAGTCATCGGCTCATTCCTCATATCCTTTTCTGGGCCCTGATAAGGAGAATCTGTCTCCGTCAAAAGCTGTTCAAGAGGCACTTCTTTAACCAACTTCTTGAACTGTTCGCTCCTATTCACTGCGGAGGGGATAGATAGATAATACCCAGCTTCCGCAATACGTTTCCCTAACTTCGCTTTGCCGCAAAAACAATGAAAATCCGCCTTGGTCACTTCCATTTCTTGCAATATCTCAAAGGTGCGCAATTCGGCCTTGCGGGTGTGGAGGATGAGGGGTAGATCGTGTTTTTTCGCCACCACGATCAACCTTCGAAGAACCCTCTCCTGCTCCGCAAGCTGGGCGGGTTCGGTGCAGTAGTAGGCGTCGAGGCCGCATTCTCCTATGGCTACCACCTTGCCTTCAGCGCACATTTGGTCAATCCATTCCACCTCAGCATCGACATCAAATTTATCGGGAGGGGGGAAGGGATGGGGCCACACATCGGCACTGATGACATTGCACGCTGCGTCCAAGGGGTAGATGCCCAAAGCGGGTAATAAACTGTTAGGGTGTCGGGCACAGAGCTCGAGCACCGCTCGATTGGACTTCGGCTCTAAGCCGTTCACTACGCAGAACTCCAGCCCCTTATCCCGAGCACGCTGCGCGACGTCGTCTTCTTCCCCCGCGAATTGTTCGTGAATTATGTGGCAATGCACGTCCACGTATTGCTTCATCGTCGGCGCGGCCGTATCAGCGGTAGCGGCACTCATGAAGGTGATGGGAGCACGGCGGCTGGGGCGGGAGCACTGACTGTGGCGGTGGCGGACGATGGCGGGAATTGTGGGGACTAGGAAGCACGTTGATGGCGGTGAGGGGGTAGAAGCGACGCGGTGGGCAACGGCAGTAGCTTCTCTTCCACGGCCAAAGGCCAATGACATCCAACAGAAAGTCCTTCGTGATGATGATGATGCCATGCCGACATCATGGTCACGGAAGCCCTGCGCCTGTGACTGATGGATCTCGGTCGTCGTGCGCCTCTTCTCTCTTCTCGTGGCGTGGGTAACATGTTTTTGATCCCGCCAAAAACGCCCTAGTGTACCTATCATCTAGAAGCATCTAGAGTATGTTGTACTCTAGGTAAGTAAGAGATGTTATGGTTTAGAGCTGTTTAGAGTATGGTACCGTAGAATACGCAGCGCCTTTGCGGCAAAAGGACATGATTTCTACTAAATCTATCGTAATTAGCAAAACAGAAAAGACCAAATTCGATATTGATGCGATCGTTTTAAGAAAATGGGGGCCACACCAAAACGATTCAGCGCAACAAGACGAATCCAACGGTATGCTGGTCGTCTAATAAGGATTAACACAGCCCTCAATCTTAACTTTTTACAAATCGTATGTAGGGGTAAATTTCTCGCAAAAACTATGTCGCTGCGTAGCACAAGCGCTGCGTGTTTTACGGTAGTACTCTCTCTGTCACATTGGATTCGCTATCTATGATAAGTACGTACGTTCCGTCGTCATTGGCGGACTCTGCGACGAAACTCACGTAGACGTGGTAATGATGTGGCTTCTCGTCGAGGCAGGGAACCACACGTCCACTCTTCCATTCCATCTTCCTCAAGTATGTCGGTCCTTCACCACTGCGCTGCCGTGCTTAATTTTCGTTCGTACCTAGGTACTTCTTGTTAGCTCGTCACAACTTCAAGCTCTTCTCACTTCTCACCAACCACCAACCAACCGTCAATCTCAACAATGTCAGCCCACCCAGAAACGAAGATCGACTGCTCCAAGGTCTACGTGAAGCAATCGTCATTCTCGAATGAACAGACCGGCATGTTCGACGGCGCCTTCGCGGCAGTCGACATCAAGGAGGGTGAGCTCGTGGAGAAGGGCGTGATGCGCCGCCTCCCCGATGGATTTGACGGTAACACTTGTCCGTACATCTTCACCTGGAGTACCGAGCGCCCGAATAAGGTGAATATGATTCGATTTGAGGCGACACAAACCGGGGATGCGTGTGCGCTGGGTCTGTCGGGCGTGATCGCCCGAACAAAATGTTGTTCATGTCGGTTGCCCTGAACGAAATGTTAGGGTTCGTCATTGGTCACATATTGTGGGCTGTTCTTCGGACCTTCTCTTTGAACGGAACGGAAAATGAATGCGTGGATATCAGAGGCCTGCGCCATCATGGAGGGGATCGCCATTGGCGGTTACACGATTGTCACATCGCCTCATCACTGACCCCCTTTACCCCTCTTCCGCCGTCTTCGTTATTCGTCCAATGTGCAACAGACGTGGGGCATGGGAAGTGGCTGCTCTCCCTTTTACAATACCTGCAAGGAGGGCACCGCCAACACCCACATGGTGCGCCATTTTGATGAGGACCGGTTCGAGATATACGCCACCCGCGACATCAAGGCCGGGGAGGAGCTGCTGCACACTTACATTTCTTTGAAGTGGCGCACGTGCTTCCAAGAGCTGAGCGAGATTGTGCATGCCGACGACAGCGAGCACAAGTCGGAGGAGAGTTAAATGTATTGTGATGTGCGCATGATGGGGATAGTATTTATCGCACATTTTTTAATGTTTTCTTTTGATTTTGGGGAAGAATACTTAGGCTACACTTCATGCCTTCCGGGTAATGGCGATGATTAATCGATAACTAAAGCGTTTACGATTTTATTTTGCACAAACATGAGAGGAATGTATGTTGATTTGGGGAGCCTTTACTATACACGTTTGGTCGTCCGCCTCCACCACATTCGACCTCTGCCTCAATAAAAAGCGCACCAATTGCCCTACCCTAACCAGCCCAGCCCAGTCTTTGTTCATAGCCTGACTTTTTATGCCATCCCTTTGAAAGACGAAGCTCCTAAACATGGAACAAGTCTGCTATTTGACCTTCATAAACAACAAACAACATTATGAAGAGTATTGCTGTAGCAGGACACTGTCCTATCAACTATGCTGGCCACGCACACTGCTCGAATGCACACAGCACTCTTATTCACTTACATAGTACGCTTTTTTGCTGTCTTGTGGGTGATATATATATATATATATATATATATATATATATATATATATATTTAGTTTAGGAAGCTACGTACTTACGGGGTAGGTATCTTCTAGGATGAGGAATGAATAGAGGTCAAAAGAAGGGGCAGTGGGGGGTAGGCCGAATGTACGGGTGGCAGAGCAGAGGAGTGAGCTAAGGCTTTGGAGATACCAAGACCAAGGAGTTGTATGGTGTGGATGCTTGGGGTTGGGGCGGTGTAGGAGTTGCCAAAGGGGGTTCTCCGGTTGGGTGAGGCAGATTGGCTCGAGTGTATGTCGGCAGAAGTAAGGATACCAAGTGGGTGTGGTGGTTTGGAAGCTCGTTCATACATGTGGTTGGTGTTGGGGTGGTGGTGTGTAGTGTGCCAAGGTTTTGGGGGGGGTGATTTGTGGTGCTGGTGAGGAAGGCCTGTAACATGGGACCAAAGCGTCCATAGGTATCGATAGTAAAGGTAAAGGGGATGAGGACCATCTTTTTGTTGTAGAGTTCACCAATGACACTGTCACCATGGATGAATGGGGAGGTGTTGGAGGAGGGTTTGTGCATACTTCCAAGTTAATTTCATTCATGATGCTGAATATTGCTGTCTGAAAGCTCGTAGCTGCTGCACGGAGATAGGGGGCGCGCGCCCACTATTTCCCTCAACTCCATCCACTGCACAACTACCTACTCCTCTGTTCCACATTTACTCGTAGTTTTTGCAACTCAGTGACGGCCCACATTTTTTTGTAGTTTTATTGTACACTGTAGAGTATGTAGAACTACATGTGAAGTCTCCCTCCAATAGTTTTTGTAGCGTCAAGTACTTAGAGAGGTATGTCAAAAGTTAAATTTGGTAAGATCGTTTCATTTTCCAATGAAATCACTGAGTGCAATATAACGGAGTAGAGGGAAATATTGTGCACGCCCACTATTTCCCTGCAGCGGCTTCAAGCTTCCATAAGCCTAGAAAAAGTTATATTATGTGCAGCTTACATTAGTTAGTGAATTTTACTAAGTAATGTATGTGACATACTAAAAACATGCAATCAATGTCTAGACAACCCACTTCACCCCCTTCTTCACTCCCCCGCCGCCGCCGCCAATGCCTCCGCCTCAGCCATATCCGTCGTTATCACCCTCGTCCTCGTCATCCTGAACCTTGTGCCTGCCTCCCCGCGGTGGGCCCTCTTCCCGTGGCAAGGAGGTGGGCTGTTGTTTGAGCTCTGAGAGCTCAGAAGGTCAAAGAGGTTGATGACCTTGCTCTCAACCTTTGCATTGCTGGTTGAGCGCTGCTCCGCCAGCATGATCCTGCAGTAGTAGATGCTACTAAACTGTAGGTGGGTCTTGCCCTTGCGCTTGGCAGTATCCCCCAATCAGGGGTATGAATCCGAAATGGGGTACGAAAAAATGCTGCCTGTGGACAGTCCCTGAAACAGAGGAGTTAGATAGAGTTGTACGAATTATGCCATCATTCGTTTGTTATAATGTCATATTTTGTATCTCCACTAGGCGGTGGAATAGTAAAAAACCATGATGCAAGCCAAACAGACTTGTGAATTTGGTGAGGCTCGTCGGTACTCGAGCTTTGAGATGGTTTCTAGTCTACCTAGGAATTCGTTCGATCTCCTCAGTATGGACCTTACGGGATCACGTGACAACATGTGTAGTCCATGTGATAGGGTACACAAAAATGTACCCAAACCTCTGACAAAATACCATATCCTCTAGTTAGGTAAAAGAGTAGAGTAGATACCTTACCGCCAAAGCACCCCACCCCCCTGTTGGAAATTAATAATTGAATGCAGTAGCTGAATGCTGAGCCTGCTGCTGGCTGTAAGTAAGTAAGTAAGTAAGTAAGTAAGTTGAGATTGCTATGTGCTACTGGAGCTTCTTAGCGCCCACTATTATCTGCAAATGTCACTCAGGCCCTTTTGCTTTCAGTGGGGGTCATTGTGGAGTCTCTCCTGGCTGCTGGTGATAGATATGTATCGTAGTATGTATGTGTTGAGAGATTTTAAGGGGGCTGGCCTCCTATTCCTCTTTTTCCAGGAAAAAAAACAAATAGACACATTTTTGTATGTAGGAATAGTAGACAGAAAAACCAAAATGGAGCTCGAAAACCCACCCTCCCTCTCTAACTACTCTAAGTACTCAAGATAAAAAAGCTTATGCTGTTGCTCAGCATAGATTTACAGTTTTGGTTTTACCCAGTCCGGCAGCTATGGCCCTGTATGAGGCGGGGCATCTTTTGCTATGGCTGTGGTGTTGGTGTGTGTCGTGTCAACCACAGCACACCATGGGCGATGTGCGACGACGCCGCATCCTAGGTTTGTTCCAATTTCCTCCATTACAGCAATAGTGGTTCCTACCAGTGGTTCCCTCTTCCCTGATTGTATCCGGCAGTGAACCTCCTTACTTCTTTCAAGCTCTTATTGAGCAGATTATCACTTCCATTGTATTGCCATATGGTTAATAGGTAGAGGCAACAGTTACATGAACATGAGCAGAAACCGTCAGTGCCACCCCCAATGTCTCGTCTCCTGCTGCCATTGCCATCACCCCCACTGTCACTGTAACCGCCACTGCTGCACTCACCTCCACCACCACCACCACCACCATTGCAGCTGTCACTATAACTGCCACTGCAATGATGATGATGATGGCCTTGTCATTTCGAGAGGGGGGGGGGCAGCTGCAGCTTTTTTTCGAATCAGAATTCTTCTGCTCTTCTCATCTGCAACAGGATATTTGTGATGGTGCTAGTGCTAAGGTACCTTTTCAACTTCATCAAGTTTTGGCAAGATACTATTGACAGAATTGACAAACTCAACCTCCGCCAACAGCGTTTTCCAACCAAGTCACGACAAAAACAAAGAAAATGATGGGTGATGGGTGGAGTGGCTGAAAAGGGACCTCAAAAATTGAGGTAATGATATTTCATAAATAAAGATCAAGACTCAAGACCCTCCAACCAAAAAATAACACTACATTTAAGATTTTAGAATCAGGCTTATTTTAGAAGAGGATATTAACACAGAATAGAAAAAACCAACATCCAAACTAGTTAGATGAATTTCCTTGAAATTATCAATAAATCATATACAATTGCATTGACCTCATATCGTTATAGTAGAAAAAATGATGTTGATCTTTGCCCTGACACCAAGCACAGCGGGGTTGTACTTAGGTTGAGGCTATTGATCCAATGCCAAACATATGCAAGGTGATTAGCATCCTTCATATGCAATTGATAGGCACGTTACCTATCATCACTTAATAAACACAACTTCCTTAACAGCTTTGCAGCTATGTGGCATCAGGACGCCACATTTTTTAATGAGCTTCTTTGCAGGTTGGCAACTTCACCAATTTCTGTCAAGTGTTAGCGTTTGATAGCCAGAAAGATAACTTAGCTCTTCAACTTTAATCGTGGTATTTGACCTTTCTATGCAGCCTGTTTCTTCGATGAGCTGAGTAGAGGGTCCATTTTGTGCCTTTTGAACACTAGCTTTGGAAGAGCGATTTCACAGCACCACCACAACTTGATTATTTACGCCAAAATCGATGACCATGCTGTCTGCTGGGGTGATACGGGGCAAATACTTGCCCAATGGCAGCATCCGATGGCATTTGGGGTTGCCCTAGACCTCTTGTACTGGGTGATGCACTCAGCATCATATCGCCTGATCCGCATGGCCATCAAAATGGCCCGCAAAGTAGGTGCATTTTTTTCTGCTGCTGTTTTTTTGTCATAGATAACCGTAGAAGACCATCTTATGGTTGATTAAATTTACAGCCAAGCTATACTATTGTTCTTTACAATATATTAATTTAGTTTGTACAATATGGCAGCCTGCTGATGGCAATGGCTGCCATTTTGGCAACTGTTGACGATGGCGGGCGAGTGATTAGTGAAAAAACAGGGAGGCCAATAGAAATAAATTCATTACTCTTTTATATTTGCAATTTAATTAAAACTGCACAATTGCGCCCTCCCCCTACCCCTTTTCCATGTTGCCCTTGCTTGGAATGGGGGCGTATCCATTAAATCCACGCTTCTGGAGAGGGAAATAGCTCACCATGGTGGGGGTGTTTGTGTTCTGTGGTGTGTGGGGGCAACAATGATTTGGTACCAATTCCTATGTATCAATTCTACGGGGCAGGAATGTTTTGTTCTCACCAGAACGGACTTAGCTGTTAAGCTGTTAAGCCTAAAATTTTGAGAGATTTCTTGAATTCTGGGTATCTGCCAGGCCGTAAATGGTAAGGTTATGCAAAGGTTGAAGCCTTTGTGCATTGGTTGAGGGCTCCAAACCCACATGGAATGGTTCCCACATCCTCTCCAAACATATCCAAGGTGTTTGATAGCCATCATATGCTGTGGATGGGGATATAAATCCGTCATCATGCCGCTACCGCCACACTTGATGGCCCAGATTTGGGATGTCAGCTGAAAACTCAGGGTCGCTGCTGGGTGCCAAATGAAGCCCTTGTGCATTGGTTGAGGCTCCAAATGCACATGGAATGGTTCCCACATCCTCTTCAAACATATGCAAGGTGTTTGGCAGCCTTCATATGCTGTGGATGGGGATATGAATATGAATCCAGCTGTGGATGGGGATATGAATATGAATCCACCATCATGCTGCTACCATCACACTTGATGGCCCAGATTTGGGAAGTCAGCTGAAAACTCAGGGTCATGGCTGGGTGCCAAATGAAGCCTTTGTGCATTGGTTGAGGCTCCAAACCCACATGGAATGGTTCCCACATCCTCTCCAAACATATCCAAGGTG
>JALLAZ010000982.1:0-10901 GCA_036939755.1 Stephanodiscus triporus | reverse complement strand
TGGATGTGCATATGGATGTGTCCCCACCATGTTATGGCCGCTCATGCCAACCTAGATCAAGCCATGCGCCCCCTCATGTCCTTTGTGCATGGTCGAGAGTATCGGCCTGGTTACATGTGGACAAGTGATGAGCTACTAGCACTGTCACCCGAAATCCTGGTCCGGTACATCAAGATAAAAGTTTATGGTTCTGATAATGTGCAGCCGGATGTTCAGCCTCCTCTCCACTATCGATCAAGCACCGTCTTGTTCTGGAAAAAGGCATGGTCATCATACTTCATGCCAAACCAGATCACACCATGGAATGAAACTGCAGCCATAAGCAATCCTACACATTCCACCGCAGTCAACAGGATTATTAAAGCCATGAAAAAAATGGAGGCTGCACGGCTCGGCCGCCCTTCACAAGCTCGGCGAGCATTCCAACCTATGAAATTTGAGCAAGTTATTGAAATCGTGAGTTCCCAGGGTGGGGAACCTGGTATTTGGCTGGCAGCATACCTTGCATTCCAATTTAGCATGATTGCAAGGATTGATGACACTGCAAAGTTTCGAGCACCTGATCTACAGCCTTTAGAGGGATTTCCCTTCTTTGGTGTTACTGCTAAATTGTGTTGGTCAAAGAATTGTTATGAAGAACGTGACGCTCCATTCCAAATTCTCTTTGGGGCAGAGGACTTGAGATACTGTGTACTGGGCCTCTTAGCATCTTGGCTCGAGCTGCACTTCCTCCTCAACCCAGAACCAAATGAATATTTTTTTGGCACTTTTGGGTTGACTAACCCCCTTGCCATCAAGAGCAGTTGCGGATACTATCTACGCAAGCTCATCCAGGATGAAGATTTTATTCTAGAAATACTTGGCAAAGTGGGCTCACATAGTAACCGCAAGCATGGTGTAACGACTGCCTGCAAAAGTGGCTGTTCAAAGGATGACACTGATTTTAGTGGGAGATGGAAGAATAGCCGCCGCCAACAAGACACATATGCAGATACAACAATCCCATTTGTAGATGCCAAGGTTGCGATGGCTCTCTGCAAGGGCAGTCCTATTGCATATGTTGTCAAGGATGCATCAGGCATCACGGACCAATGGATTCTGGACTAGTACGTTGTTCCAAGCATGAGAAGTGCCACTTACTGCCCTCCTTTTTCCGCTACAAATGAATTTTCTGCTGCAATCCCAGATCAAGTGTGCATCGTTCTCGGGAGGGCCCTGTTGTGGAAAGTATTTGACAGCTCTCGTGAGAAACAAGAGGGAGGAGTTGCCCCACAAATCAGGGCGAGGATAATGGATGCGTATGTCAGCCTTGGTGGACGGAACACGTTGGGTCAGGGGGAAAACCCTGTGAAGAAGATTCCTCTGGGTGTGATCGGAGTAGATGGAGAGCTTATTATAGATGTGTTGGCACAGGATGCCGAACCAGGTAATGGTGTTGATGTCCGTGTTCGTACTGGGATGGAGAGACAGGAAGTGCGTCTTCTGTCATCTCAAGTCCTTCACCTTTGTCAGGAATTGAAGGATGCTACTGCAGAGCAAGATTGCTGTTATTTGTTACTGCGACACCAACTATCAAATATAAATCAAAATAGCACCGGCTAGATGACAGGTGGGCAATGGTCAGCAGGGGGGTGACAAGCAAACTGGTGCAGAGTCAGTACCAGGTGCAAGGCGGGTACAAACTGCACCAACAGTTGTGTGGCTGATGCCTTGGCCTACTACTCTTCACGATTTATGGACTGAGTGGGCATTTGGTACAGGGGGGAGAAGACTGGCCTCTTCATTTAATATTCAAGAGAGAGGCTCTGTGAAGAGTGTCTACCTGTTTCGCAAGCCTGTCTGGGATAAGGTTGATGATATGGTCAGGGGTGGAATGAGTGCACAGGTAGCCTGCGACGAGATCCATTGGGCATATGGGCAGCGGACAAGCATAACAAATATATTGCGAAACATGCAACGTGATTTGAAATCAAACAACTGGCCACAATCCCTCCGTAATTTCCATTTATGAGCATTAAAATAAAGTGAATTATTTCTATTTTTCTCCCTCATTTTACTCCCGTTCCATCCCCCCCTCGCGCGCCGTCCTGCACCATTTTCCTACATCCACTCAAAAACCTAGTTCATTGATGTGTGTGTAAAAATACCATATTAATCGGCTGAAAAAAAATGCAAGGGTTTCCCCCCTGCCCTGAAATTCATGGTCTTGGAGGAGGTCTTCGGGGGCTCTTGAGCGTTATCTCTAGATGTCATCTAGAGAGATTACGGCGATGGCAAGGCGACGGCGATGGCAGTCCACCGCCCATGACACCCACCTTCCCTCCCCGTCGCCCTGTGGCCTGATGCAACCGCACAAGTGTGCCAGCTAGCAACACAGGGGACATCACTAGGATGGTCCCTGTGCCGGCAGTGAACACTTTCACTTGTGCGGTTGCAATCACACACAAGGGCGATGGCGACGGAGATGGCGACGGCGATGGTGGCAGCGGCGGGGGAATAATCTAGTTCTCCTCTTGTCAGGGGGTGGAAGCGGCGCCGTACGAGGGGACTATCGATGTGTGAAGGGGGGGCGGCAAACTCTCGTCAGCTGTGGGTTTTTCTCTCACACAAATAACGGATGTTGGGTTGTGGGATGTCGCAGTTGAGGGATGTGGGAGCAGCGAAGCTAGCGTTTTTGCGAAGTAGATAGGCTAGCAACTGGGCAGCAACTCGGCGGGAGGTAGGCGACAAAAGAAGTATCCTTGGGTACAAATTAGAGTAAGTTGTATCCAATTGCCGCCTTGCCGTCGTACACATCGTTTCCGTTGAGGAAAAGAGAATGAACTTTTATTTCGCGAAAAAAATAGCAGAAACAACAACACGACGACACATGACAGCTTAAATTGCAACGTCGTGGATGGCGGCGGAGACACTTGAAACACCATGGGCAACACCCCCTCCAGAAGCGACGCGGCGCGCCCCGGCAGAATTAATGACGGCGACAGGAGTGGCAGCGGCAATGTCAGCGGTCTCGTTTTTCGCCGCCCCCGACGGGACGCCTTCTTGCCCATGGATCACTGCGCGAACGACGACAACGTCGCCGGCGACGATGGCGGGCGTGGACCACTTCCGCCGCCTCGTCCTCCTCCCCCGGGAGAGATTTCCCCCACAACTAATTGCAGGAGCCCCCCATCCGTCACCTCGACGTCATGCGACTCGAGCTACGCCACGCAAGTGTCGCCCATGAGCGGGGGGAATGTCGAAATCGACCACGAGGAATACTACGGCAACAAATCACCAAGCGGCCAAGCCGGTGAAGTGTACTCGACCCATCAGAGTTACATCGCTGGCTTATATCAGCATTTTGAAAACCCCTGTAGTAGTCCAGCTGTTAATATTTTGCCCGGTCATCACCTCTCCAACATGCCAAAACAGAGGCCACTGCCTTCCAATGATGACGGGGGGATATTCGACTGCGTGAAACCTCACAACTTGATGACTATACTGACAGTGGCGCATCCTTCTAATTCTCCCTCATCTATATCATCATCGCCAACCCAACTATTTTCGCCACGGCTTGATAATAATGAGTCAAGCTTCCAGCCACGATCACCCTCGTTGACCCTCTTCGGAGCATGCATTCGCTCGTCCGACGATGCCGATGACGAAAATGAGTACACAAACGAAGATCTCATCTCGTGTTCCGATCACAGCAGCCATCAGGGTAAGACCACCAATTATTCACGCAGCTGCAGTGTAGGGAGCGCGTCGTCCCAAGTCAGTCAGCGTAGCCGCAACAGTCACAATTCCTATAAATCAAATTGCGACCACAGCAACAACAACTATGACAGTAAGGCATCGTTGCTATCGGCCTTTTCGTCCTTCTCCAACGCGTCATCACAACAAAGGCAATCACACGCGTCCTTGTTCCTCTTCACGGAGGAGGAAATGAACATGCCGGATGGTGACGAGCCGACGCACGAGAGCGATTTGGGGAGGGTTAGGACTTATCACGTCGTTACCACTGCCGCTTTGCCTTGGATGACGGGCACGGCAGTCAATCCTCTTTTACGTGCGGCACACTTGCTGAGGAGAAACAGGGAGCTGCTTCAGCGGCAAGGGGAATGGGAGCGGCAGGGCGGGGGAGAGGTTGAGGGACAAGAAGATGGGAGTGGCGATGACGGGGACGACAATGAGTCACCGATCGAGATCAAGATCGCATCGCCGACGGAAGTCATATCTGTAACGCCTGGCAGTGTCGGCGCGATGAAAGCTCCTAACTTGAAAAAATTGAATGGAAAAAGGCAGCAACAGCGCAGGCACGTTGGGCGGGATGGATCGACTGCGAAATCGTCACCGATGATGGATAACCTTGATCAACCGTCACAATCGCCTTCTTCGCCTTGCTCGCTCGACTATTCGCGCTTTTCCCTCTCTGAGATTGGCGCCACCCCCAACAACCATCCGACTACTGCTGCTAGTGTCATTGAGGACAATAGTCGAGTGGATGACATTTCTCCATTGGGGACAGACGTGGAGATGGGGAAAGAGGATTCGTTCTACTCTTGCTTTTCGGATGCCATTTCGCCATTGGGAGATTCATTGCTTCTTTCTCCATTTACAACTGCCGAGGTTTCATCAACTTGCGAAACCATGACGGTGCAATCGCAAAATAATGATGACGAGACGAATGAAAAGATGGGTCTTGTGACATTGGTCATTCCCTGGCTTACGGATGCGAGGGACCGGATCAAGCTCTACGGACCGGCCGTCATACGCGACCCCAATGACGAAAGCGCCCTGAGCTCAGAGGAGGAAGAGGAGAAGAAGAAGAACGAGGTGACAAGACCGATGTTCGCGTCACAAGTAGAGCAGGAGGAGTACATCAGATCGTGGCTCGCCGATGACGCGGGTATGCCCGAGGAGGCAAATGAGTTGAACATTTTGTTTTACCCGGCTCGATTTCATAAGTTCTATAATTCCATCTTCGCGCTAGGTGATATTTGCGATTTGATCCCGGACGAATCGGCCGACGTGTGTATCCTAGAGGAGCCTGAGCATTTGAACTGGTACAGAGCCCCTGGTAAGATGTGGCAAAAAAGAAAAATGTCTGTCGTAATGATTTTTTCCATTGCTAATGAATGCCCACGGTATCTTTCTTGAATTACGTCATGTATGCATGGTGACAGGCTGTTCTACCTGGAGCAGCAAGTTCGCGCACTGCGTCGGGGTCATCCACACCAACTACAAGGCGTACGCCCGCGAACACGCTCCCGCCGGGTTTCTCGCCGCGCCTTTGCTTGCGGGCGTCAACAGCATGGTTGTTCAGGCCAATTGCCACCGCGTTGTGAAGCTCAGTGCAGTGTTGCAAGAGTTCGTGCCTATGGGCGAGTGCATCGAGAACGTGCACGGGATCCGAGAGACGTATTTAAAAGAGGGCGAGAGAAGACGGAAAATGTCGACGTTGCCAACGACATCAGTGCGAAGTGCGCGAAGGACGTATTTCATAGGGAAGCTTCTATGGGCGAAGGGCTTCGATAAGCTTTTGGAACTGGAGACATCCTACCGCGAGCGGTCCGGCGATTTCTTCGAGATCGACATTTTCGGCTCGGGGCCCGACGAATTAGAAATCAAACGCGCCTTTTCTGGCGGCGGCGCTGATGACGACGGCAGCGGCATCCTGCACAGCCTGAACAAGAAGTGGAGCTGCAGCGACCTGAACAAGAAGTGGAGCAGCAGCGACCTGCACAGGAAATTGAGCAGCACTGATCTGCACAGGAAGTGGAGTGGTCGTCGCCAGCACCTGCCGGCAAACTTCAAGGGCAAGGTGGACCATTCAGCGTTGGCAGGGGACGAATACTCCATCTTCGTCAACCCCAGCCTGACGGAGGTACTCTGCACCACGACGGCTGAGGCCATCGCCATGGGGAAGTGGGTCATCGTGCCATCCCACCCGTCCAACGCCTTCTTCGTCCAATTCCCGAATTGCCTACCGTACCGCAACCGACGCGAATTCGTCTCCACCCTTCGATACGCCTTGAACAACGACCCACCTCATCTTTCGGACGAACTGTCAAGCCTATTGTCATGGGAGGCCGCGACCGCACGGTGCGTAAGCGCGGCAACGATATCCAAGAGGGAGGCGTCGAGGAACGATCGATTGCTCAGGGCGAAGGAGGAAAAGACGCTGAAGAGCACGCTCAGCGGTCTGTGGAGCGGATCGAAGGGGGACCTCAATGAGGGTCACTAAGTGGGTGTGTGGGAGCATTGCTTAATTGCTTCTTAATGGCGGCGTGTTGTTGGGTGTGCCGTAATGGACTTTGCTATCTGTAGCTCATAATGTTTTCTTTCTGTGATCAAAGCTTTAATGTTGTTTAATATGCTAAGGGCTACTTATTGTCATTAAGTTTGTTGTCTATGTTATCATGTACACATCTCTCTAAAGAGAGCTCTCAAAGATTCAAATTCGCATCAAGGAGTATTTACTTGATACATGGGATTCGACTGAATAGTATGTTGATGTGTCTGAGGTAGCTCCCATAACGCTGGTTCATAGTATCCTCCCTCAAAACACCCCCTCTTACTCAGTCATCACACCTCTCTACTATTATTCGCACTGCCTAGTCTAGCCATGCAACTGTTTCTCCAGATCCAGGCACCGATTTCCTCCATATCAGAATCGTGCAGGGCCATGAGACGGATGAAGGGAGGGTGATTGTCAAGGAATGACACGACTCATGTTCGATTGCACATTGTGCGCACTGATTTCTCCCATCCTTCTGGTAATGGTGATGGAACCCGCGGACTCTCCCTCGTATACCTCAGCGATGCTGGTGTGCTGTTTCATTTCGCCCAAGGCATTTGCCTGTGACCGGTCTTACTATGCCGGGGGCGATATTTGTGGAAAATAAACGCCACCTTTGCCTGCGAGGCTCCTGTTCACAGTCGATTCATTTTAGACTTGGTCTCGGGACTTATTTTTTCCTTGACACCAGATTTTCCCTAAAGGGGAAAATCATTCAGACCGGCTGGAAGCGGATTGCAGGATTTACTCCATGCTGCGCAGACAGAATGCAGCACATGGTTCGTGTGGACAGATGACACTGTTCACGATGCAGACAATGTACCTCGGTGAAAAGCGAGCATAAGGTTGTTTCTGCCTATCACAATGACGAGACGACTACAATGAATGTGTGCAATAAAGTCATCCAGATGAGTTCATGCTACTTTCCAGGCCCCCAGTGCGGTGCGGCTTGCCTGCGAAACAATTGTTAGACAAGCTGAGCGAATCAATAATCTAGCGCAAACTCCGACAAGGACAAATCGGCAGCGAAAAATCATTTCCTCAATATTGTAGGGTTTATAATAAAGTTATCATTGTGATCAAAGGTTGATATCGGCTGATGGATGCGTGACGAAGCCATCTCTTGATAGCGACGACAGAGCGCGTACATATTATCTGTAGACCAAATTCTACACCCCTGGGGCGATGAAAAAGTAAACTTGACCGATGACGATATTTTCGTCGAATGGAATATATTTCTTCGGGAATGTGTGATGTATCGAATTTCACGACAAGGAACGTAGGAGTAATGATCAAATTGAAGTATATTCCCTTGGGCTCTTGGGGCGTGATGTGATGTTGAGGTTGTATATAAGCTCATTTTTGAAGTGCTGCATTCAGGGCGTGGTGTTACTAAAGGTATATATCTCGAGGATGATTGTTCTCCTGGAAATACTGGCGTCGTAGTACGCGCGAAGATCCCTTCCGGAGGCAGATGCCAATATGTAATCGATTTGCATGTGGAACCCCATTCGGCTCTCTAATACTCGAAGCGACGACGACGAGGAGGCGGGGGGGTGGAGAAGGGACACGTGGCCATAGCAGTCTTCGCACCACCGGTCCGGCATCCGCCAGCATCGCGCGCCTCCGTAGGGACGACGAAGACGGAGGGGGGGACGCTCCCGCCGAGCCTCCTCGACGGACGACAGCGGTACCGACGGGCGGGAGGCGCCGACAGGAGTGATTCGGAGGTGGGCACAAGGGGAAGGATGCCGTCGCCCCCGATCGTCATCCCGCCTTCTCCGTCCCCGCCGGCCCTTTTACCTCCTCGATCGATGTCGAAGAGGAGAGAGTCGCGTCCTCGCTTCCCGCCGAGACGACGGGGTAGAAGCGCGACCTTGGGGACGACGACGACGTCGTCGCGGTCGAGGTCGCGGTCGCGGTCGCGGTCACGGTCACGGTCACGGTCGTCTTCCTCGAGTGCGGGAAGGTCGGGCGGTTGCCGGCAGAGGTCGAGCAGCGACTTGAACGCGAGCCGAGAAACGGCCGGCGGTCCGTCCAAGAGGATTGGTCGATCGTCGGGCGGCCGATTGGCGACGGCGGCGGCGGCGGCGATGGCGACGTCATTGGTCGAGACGAGCGAGGAGGGGAGGTTCCCAGAAGGATCGCTTCGCCCGATAGGCTCCCACGCGGCGGCCGCACCGCCCCCAACGGAGGGGAGGGCCAGCCCCACCGACCCCTCCGACGCCGCGAGCGGATTGGCAACGTCGTCTTCGTCGTCGTCGTTGGGAGCGGCTATGCTCAAGGACACGACGCGTGCGAACCGCCCCTCGATATCGTCGGTGCCGCCTCCCCGCGACGATGGCGGCGGCTTGTTGGTGCCCTCCGTCGCTGGCGCCGCCGCCGGGTGGCGATGATCCTGACGATGGGGACTTCGAAGATCGTCGACCGAAGGAGGAGTAGGAGGGTTAGCGAGGATCATTGCTCTTATGATTGATGATGGTATCTGAGGTATTCCACCAGGGAGGCGATGCGAAGGAGGAAGGAGATCAGGTCATGAGCGATGAACGGGAAGGACATTTCTTCGGAGAGTGGATGGATTCAGCCTCTCTGCCCTATCGAGATGAAACCTACGATATATGCACACGCCATAGAGCGCTCTTGTGGGGATATTGATCCTCTCCACGCTTCTTCTGGGGCGTGGTTGTTCCGAGTGTCATTGTTGATAGAAGGACGCTAGCTGACACGCATCGTGCGTGCACACAGCGTATCATATGCTAGAGGGGGGAAAGCTAGGCTGTCGGGCCTCCTTGCATTTTTCAAAAACGAGAAAATCTCCATTCCGACCCCGCGGAGAGGGTTTCGCACTTCTCAATTATTATTTTATGTCCGAAAACCGCGAGAAGTTCTAGTACGGCAAACTTTGTTTTCTTGTCGAACGGACACAAGTCTCAAAATGGAAAATGCCTTCTTCTCTTGACCTTCTTTAGCCTTCTCGCTTTGACCGACCTTCTCACAGCTGACGGGTCTGTTATTATTTCCCTCTCTCGCAGGTTTGTGAGTTTCCCGGGCCCAACAAATTTAATTATTTTTCTTTCTCATGAAATTGATGTGGGAACCCATAGTTGCCAGTCGTCATACGACGAGGCGATGCCGGCTCGGAATTTCTCTCGCGGCAAGCCCGGAGTTACTGAGTATCTACCATACATAGTACGTATTAAGCCTCCCGAGGGGAGACAAAAAAAAAGATAAAATGTTGGGCGCGAGTTCACACACCTGATCCAGACGGATAATACATCTAATATCCAAAATACACGGATTATTGATAATCCGAAAATGATATAATACGTGGGATCTGATTATCGATAATTGATGTTACGCACAAGTTACGGTATTTTTTAACCAACCAACCCAACCCCCCAGCATGCGCAACTCTAACTATCAAGGCAACTGGTGCCTCACCCTAACGCGGGGCGGCCGCATGCAATCGGGGCAGCTGCACACAACCCTAACCATCGGGGCGGCCACATGCAACCCTAACCATCGGGTGGGCGGCAACTTACACAGTGGGCCTGCAACAATCGGGGCGGCCGCACGAAATGAGCATAACCCTTTATAGATAATCAGTACACCACTGATTATCGATAATTGGTAACGTATTATCTATAATGGTAACGTATTATCTATAATAGGTAACATATTATCTATAATAGGTAACTTATTATCTATAATAGGTACTGATTATCTATGATAGGTAGGTACCTCGCACCTAATATGGATAACCAGTATTTTGGATATTCAGTGGTGGTGATTATTAGGCCAGGTCCAAGTGCTTTGAGAGAAAAAGAAAAAAGAACATCACACATGTCTAAACTAGTAAGACCACTTTTTTGTGGCTGTCTTTCCTCCCGCCGCCTTAAGTTCCTTTGGGGACAAAAAATAAGATCGAACATTGAACATTTGGCCGCCGCCGCAACGGCCCCTATCTTAGCAACCGACGGACGAATTTTGCCGAAAATTGAACCCATCGTTCGACAAAGGCCACCCTTTGACCGCTCGCACTGTTGGTGTTGCTCCCTATCCATCACCATGGTCGTTTGGGGTACGACTGATAGAGTCACAAATTCAAGAGTTTCACTCTACAAAACGCAAGATCTAATTATTTTATCCAAGATACTTCTATTCTACATGTTCCAGCCCAACAAACATCATTCGTCGAATTCGAAACAATCCATGACTTTGAGCGGGACTTCGATAGCATCCAATTCAGACTGAAGGTATGTGGCCAGTTCCCTTGCCAAGGGCCTCAGTCGCTGACAACAACGGCAAGCGAACGTCGCGACGAAAGCCTGACGGCTTGGCTGGTAATGTCGGTGTCGTGTCGTGGATTTTTCCCCCCCAAAATGACCGACATGCCAACATGTTGACATGTTGACGACACGACACAGACCATGTTGGCGACATTGCACTGTGTCGGCTCTTCAGATGCGCTGACATGTCGTGTCGGCATGACCATTACCCGACATGACGGTGCATAACGATGGTGGGGGCAACGCGATGATGACAACGATAACAGCGGCGGCAGCGGAAACACAACAATCAAATAGACATGGAAGAGGAGGAGGAGGGATGGTAACGG
>JALLAZ010000981.1:0-10901 GCA_036939755.1 Stephanodiscus triporus | reverse complement strand
AGCTCCTCGGGTGCATGGACGAGCTCTTCTACGTGGGCATCATCGACACACGTTTTGACGTGGTGAAGGAGGACAGCAACGATGTCGATACCGAGGAGTACTCCGTCGACAACTTCGAAGACGATGATGGTGGGAATCGTTACGAGAGGCCCTCGAGCGAAGATGGCATTTACGCCCAAGAAGCGCCACCGATGGAATTTTGGTTTGCCGTTATTTCGATCGCTCTGGTGTCCGCGCCGGCACTTTCGTTCGTCGCCTTGACCGTCATGAGTCGGTAAGAGTTTGAGGTGGACTTGATCGTGGTTAATTTATTATGTCCCCAAAACTGACAGCCGTCGTTGTCTTTTTCAAAGAAATGCCATCCTCCTCATCAAGGTCTCTCTTTGGTTTTCGGTCGCGCTCTGTGCTCTTTCTTCGGTGCTTCTCTTGTTTGTGATCCCTGGCGCTGGATTTTTTTATGGCGTTATCACCGTCTGCCTCATTTGTTATGTCAAGGCTGTAAAGAAAAGAATCCCATATGCCGCATGCAATTTGAAGTGCGCCATTACTATCTTGAGGGCTAATCTAGGGCTAGGATTTATCGCCCTCGGCTCCATGATGGGGCTGTTGGGATATTTTTTTAGCTGGTTTTTGGCGTTCGCTGGCACGATGCAATTGGATGCAATGACAGAAAGCGCCAGTGCCACGTCCTCGAGTTCCGAAGACTCGTCAGGCCTTTCCGCTGCTGGGGGGATCGTTGCATTCCTCTTCGTAGTCTCATTCAACTGGACCCACCAAGTTATGAAGAACGTAGTTAGGGTGACCGTCTCTGGCGTAGTTGGAACTTGGTGGTTTTCACCCGCGGAGGCTGCCTCATTGTGCTCCGACGCAGTGCGTCATTCGCTCATTCGTTCCACCACTTCCTCATTCGGAAGTATCTGCTTCGGCTCTCTTATTGTCGCCATTTTACAAATGTTGAGAAACGCGCTTCACAACGCTAAGAACAATCGCAATCCGTCCATTCTGAAGTGCATTGCCATGTGCATTCTGCATTACATCGAAAGCCTCGTGGAATATTTCAATAAATGGGCATACGTTTACGTGGGACTTTACGGCTACGGATTTGTCGATGCTGGCAGGCGCGTTATTGGCCTCTTAAAGACCCGGGGATGGCAGACAATCATTGCCGATAATCTTGTCGGTCGTCTCCTTGGCATCATGAGCCTCACTATCGGTATTTTGACAGGAGTTTTGACCTTATTTGCGGCCTTCTTGGTTGAAGAGTTCGAGGCAAAGGAAGGCATGCAAACATGGCTAGCGGCTGGCTTTATCGTTGGTTTTTTCGTCGGGCTTATTCTGAGCGGTGTATTTATGGGCTTGGTATTGAGTGCCGCTGATGCCGTCATTGTGTGCTATGCTGAGGTGAGTTTATTATTTGGTTGCTCCCTGTATTGTTCCATCATTGCGTTGTGTGTATTCTCATCTTATTTGTAAACATTCTACGTACACATGCAGGCTCCGAACGAATTGCAAGAGTTCCATCCTGCGATTGCAGAAGAAATGTCTAAGACTTGGGCGGAAGCGTGGGGTGACCTGAGTGGGCCGGTAGTTGTAGGCTTGGGTGGTGGACTTGGTGTTGTATGACTTGGATCAAGGGCATGGAAATGAATCGACATGGAAAAGACTTATGACACGGCAGTGCTTGATTCATTGAGTCGTCTTAACTATAGTAGGAGAGGTTGATCTGGCCGATAAAAATGAAGAAGATAGTAGAAGAGTCGTATTCTTCTCCTTCATCCTTTCAACATCAATATGTATATATATACATTTAGGTTTAGGTTCCTATCGATTGAACATTAAAGCGAGGAACGGTGGGGTGGGTATCAGGGGTAAGAACCCTCCAGTATCTCTTCAGGCTTGGCCACCTTTCTTGCTTTCAACTCAAGACAGAATAAACACTCATTCTCATTATCGTATGGTAGTACGATACGATACCTCTAGCTAGATACCATGATAGAGAGGTAGATGAAATAACAAGGCAAGGGTGCAGCAGGCTGCGGGGCAAGTGAACGACAACGAGCCCGGCCCATCGTCCTGCCTCCGAGCGTCCGCCAACCGAAAGCGATGGGAAAGAACAAGCCAAAGGGCGTCGCCTCCGGAGGCGGCGCCAGCGCCGCCGGCGCGTGCAAGTGCGATCATCCGTACGATTGCTCGTGCGGCATGCGTCCGCCCCGTCCCTCCCGGGGCCACAAATGGGACACGAATACTATGACGTGGGGCGGGAAGGGCCACAAGCAGAAGGGCGGATCGGGACAGACGGCAGTCGTCGCCGTCGAGGCGAAGGTGACGACGGGGGGCGGCAACGTCGCCGTGAAGCAGTGGCAACGGCTGCCGACGGAGATGCTCGCGGGATTGCTCAGGAAGGGCGGCAGGAGGAGGACGCCCGTCTACCGTCGCGTCGGGGGCGGGGGCGGGGGCTACCGATATCGACTGATATTGCCGGACGACTCCGACATTCGCGATCGCGACGTGGTGCTGACGCCGGCCCATCCGGTGGACAACGAGGAGCAGGCGAGGGAGGAGGCGGGATTGCTCGGGCTGTTGCACCTATATCCGTCCCTCCCGCACGAGAGGACGCTCCCGGAGCCGTACAGGTCGACGTTCCTCGCGGCCAGGGCTCTCGCCTCGTCGACGGGAGGAGGAGGAGGAGGAGGAAAGGTCGACGATCCCCCCCCCGTCGTCGACGTCGTCGCGGGCGGCGCCTCGATCAACGCGCGACTGGTCGCCGCGAACGCGGTCGTCGTCCCCAACGACGCGCGCGGAGGAGGGACGACGACGACCGCGCCCCCCGCCGCCACCGCCGCCACGGTGCTCCTGACGAAGGCCCAGGTCGACGAGGCCCGTAGGCTCCGACGGGTCGAGGAACGTACGAGGGAACGCAAGCGCGAGGCGATGCTGGACGCGAACAGGCCGTGCGAGGTGTTCATGAGCGCGAGGTTTCGCAGGAGGATAGAACGTTGCCTCGTGGGGGAGGATGACGGCGGCGTCTTCGATGATGACGACGAAAACGACGACGACGACGACGACGATGAAGGGGGAACGGACGGGGGCGGACGACGGGCGGATGGGGAGGGGGATGCTGACGACGACTACGACGCGATACGATCGTACGTTGTCGGGCGATTGACCCACGAGGGATTCGCGCCGTCGCACGTTTCCAGGGCCTATCGGGAGGCGACGACTACGACGACGACGACGACGACGACGAGGGGGAAAGGGGGCGGTGGAGGCGGGAACGCCCCTCCCGACGATGCCGGAAGGCGCGACGCGGCGTACGAGGACGCGCTGCAGTATCTGTGCGTGCACCTACGGGAGGATCAGCTGCCGGTGGGATTTGATCCGCGGGGCGGGACGCTGGACGTGATCCGTCCCGCCGCGGACGGCGGCGGCGGCGGCAGGGGCGGCGTGGCGCGTGGCGGCACGATGCGGAAGGACAACGACGACGCGAGGGTGATTAGTGACCTAAAAATAATGAAAACGGCGAACGGCGGCGCGGGTCGCATCGATGACGACGTCCACGATGTCAGCGTCCTTCGATTCGCGGGATACTTCGGCCTGACTCCGAGGGAGGCATTTGCGATCAATACTCCTTCGGAGAACTGCGCTCCTGTCGAGATTTCGCCGTTGAATCATCCGGCGATGGAGATGGCAGGATCGGAACGAGAGCTGATGCGCCGACGATGCGCATTTTGGAAATTCCTAACGAATGCTGCCTCCCTTCCCATCGAGCGGACCTGTTGTCATTACTATGAGGAAGGTTTCGGTCGTGGCGCAACGACGACGATCGAACCGATGTCCGATGAGGACAGACATCGGAACGAGGAGGCGGCCGCGAACGAACGCGAGGCGATGGAGGCCATTTTTGAGGAGGGAGAGTTCTCGATCGTCGCGGGACGCACTTTGACGTCCGTCTTCATCGCCCTGCCGTTCGGTGAGGGGGAGGATAGGTCGTCGTCGAAACTCTCGTTGGAAGTACATTACACGAATGGAATGTATCCGGATCTCTTGCCAATGGCTTTCGTCACGTCCGGAAAATGGAATATAGACGATGATCGTGGCGGTGGCGGCGGGGATATGAGGCGGCCGAAGATCAACTATCGCTGCGGCGGGAGAATTCACTTGAATTTGGTACGATACTTGTCTGAAATAACTACCGGCCAAGAGGTGATCTTCGAATTGTTTGGGTATGTGCAGTCGTTGCTGCAGGAAGAGGAGGCGTCGCCTACTATTATGAGCAGCGACTGTTCTGGACTGTTGACTTGTTTGAAGCTGAACGATGGCTTACTGGTATCGAGTGAAAAATCATTGAACAAATCATCAAACGTCGATTCGATTCCCCCTCCTCTTCTGCCGCCAGAGCAGACGAGGGCGAAAAATGACCGTGCGACGACGGACGACGGTGATGTCAAAACCTCGAAAAGAATACGGCCGAGACGAAGGGAGGAGCAGCGGGCCACATTTTGGAATACCCACCCCAGCAGAACTCCGCCTGCGGTGTCGTTCCCAAAACTTTCCACCCTCCTCGAACGCTCACGAAGATCGTTGCCCGCGGCGAAAGCGAGGGACGAATTCCTCTCGCTACTGGCCAAGGCCAATGCCGTCGGTGGCGGACGCGTCTTGCTCGTGACGGGAGAGACGGGGTGCGGGAAGGTGAGGCAAATCATCGTTAGTTCGCAAAAATGACTTAACCCATCGACTTATCGAGCATCCGCATTCCTGCAAACGCTTCTCGCTCACATTGTGTAAAAACGCCGCGCATATTAACCGCGGCCTCCCCTCCCCCAGACGACGCAAATCCCCCAGTTCATACTCGAAAACTCGCCGGACAAGACCAAAATAATAGTCGCCCAGCCGCGCCGTTTGGCCGCAGTGGGAGTGGCGTCTCGCGTCGCATCGGAGAGGGCGGAGTCTGACCCCGGCACGGCGTCAGTGGGATACGTCGTGCGTGGAGACTCAAAAATCTGCCCCTCGACGAGGCTTTTGTTTTGTACGACGGGCGTGCTTCTGCGCCAACTCCAGAGTCGGAATGCGCTCGAGAACATAACGCACATTGTAATTGATGAAGTGAGTAGCGTTTCTGCTCGATTTAACACATGCTCGGCAAAACAAATAGTCTCTTTTACTCGCCCCATAAGGATTTTAGCATGTATTGCAAGGGTTTGTCCCTCTCTGCAAATGTGTTCCTCCGTGATTCATGTTTAAGCTATTGCAATCTCAGATAGACAATTTGATTTGTGACAAACACCGATTCCTTCCCCTCAGGTTCACGAAAGGAATCTTGGTAAGGACTGCGAATTTCATTGATTTCTGTTCCACGTAAATGTAAATCTCACAAACGTGATGACCCGCAACGACGTTAGACTCTGACGTGCTTATAGCTATTCTCAAGCAAACGTTACCCTTGGTGCCTAATCTATCCGTGGTCTTAATGTCAGGTGAGCAGTTTACGAACGATCCGTCCTCGCTTCTACACGCACAATCGATCTAATGTAATAAGAATCTTTCTGTCTAAGCAACCATGGATGCCGATCGGTTTGCGAAGTATTTTGGCGAAAGCACACCTCGGATGCACATCCCTGGCTTCACGCATCCTGTTCAGGATTTCATGCTGGAGGACGTTCTGGAGATGACAGGCTACATCCCTCCAAAAAAAAATCCTGCGAATGTGAAGAGATATGATGTTCAAGATGATGCGGATGATCCAGTGGAAAGAAACCCAAGCTCAACCCCGATGGCGTGCTCGTTACCACTAAACGAAAGGCTCAAACGTATGAATGAGAATGAGATAGATTATAACTTGGTTTCAGTTCTCATTAAAACGCTTCTTCAACAGAAAGAGGATGATGGATCCATTCTCGTGTTTCTTCCTGGAGCGGGAGAAATTGACAGAGCGGAGAGAGCCATTTATCAAATCGTCAAGGGTCACGCAATTACAATACTTCCTCTACACGGAGGCCTCCAGCCAGAAAAGCAGCAGCAAGTGTTTTTGCCAGCAAAAAAGGGATACACCAAAATCATCTTAGCAACAAATGTCGCAGAGACCTCAATCACAATTCCAGACTGCACCGTTGTTGTTGACACATGTAAGGAGAAGCAGAGTTCATTCGACCCAGTCAACCGCATGCCGTTGCTTTTGGAGCAATTCGCGTCTCAAGATTCTTTGAGGCAACGCAGGGGCCGCGCAGGTCGAGTCAAGCCAGGAGCATGCTACAAGCTTATTTCCTCATCGTTGCATAACAAGTTACCCAAACATGGGGAGGCAGAGATTAGACGTTGCGCACTCGATCAGACAATACTCTCGCTTCTTTTCCTTGGGCTGGAGAATGGATCAGGATCTTTCCTTCGAATACTACTAGATCCTCCCAACCAACAGCAAATAGATTCTGCGTTGCATTCTCTCAACAAAATCGGTGCATTGGAGAGAAATGGGGACCTTGCATTTCTTACTCCTCTGGGTACTCATCTTGCTGGTATCCCAGCACCCCCTGTGGTTGGAAAATTGTTGGTGAGCTATGTATCCTCAGTAATCGTTGTTTTGGTCACCCCACTGTCAAACTACTCACAGACGATTTGACAGATTATGGGCTGTTTACTGGGTTGTCGTGACATTTCAGTCGCAATTGCGGCGGCGTTGAGTGCAGGCCGCAGTCCTTTTCTTCGTATCGACTCCTTTAATAATGGGAAACATCGCGGAAAAGACGATACTGAACAGGAAAAGGTAAATACGAACAAGGAAATCTTAGAAGCGCGCGCTGCTCTATTCAAAATGGTTGGCAACAGTGATCACGTTATGCTGGGCAAGGCGTTCCTCCTCTGGAAAGAATGTAACGGTCCTGCCGAAAGGAGGAGGTATTGCGATAGACTGGGCCTAGCTTTTAATTCAATGAGGGAGATTCTAGCACTTACGCGTCAATTAGATGCGGCGCTGACTACGTTGGGATTTCATCCTACGGAATTCTGCAATAAAAATGAAAATTCATGGAGAATTGTTAGATCGGTACTTGTCGCATCTCTATCACCGACACAGGTTGTACGTGTACAACGCCCATCAGCCAAATATACGGAGGTAAGCATTATTAAGCTACGAATGAGTTACAAATACATCATCTACTCATCCTCACAAAATCGTGTATTCCCTTCTCATTGTCTAATTATGTGATAGACTGTTGAAGGTGCAGTTGAAAAGGACGGAAAGGCAAAAGAGCTCAAGTTCTTCATACGTGGTGGAAGCGAAAGCATGCATGGCCATGCCGACCATGACAGTGATACTAAAAATAGTGGGACTGAAGAACGAGTCTTCATCCATCCAAGCTCCAATAATTTTGCGGTTGGTTCATTTAGCTGTCCGTGGATAGTCTACCATCGACTGATACGAACCTCGAAGGCATTCATTTGTGACGCCACGGAATGCAATCCTTATTCGTTACTTCTTTTCGGAGGCACGATGGAAGTGCAGGCTTCAAAGGGCCTAATTTTGCTCGATGATTGGATTCGTTTATCTGCCAATGCACGTATCGGTTCGCTGATTGGAGGGTTGAGGCGAAGGGTCGATGAGCTATTAGAGTTGAAAGTTACTGACCCTTCTATGGACATTGCAGGGTCGACAGAAATGGAATTAATCACGGAGTGAGTAACATGTTTTGTAATTTGCCTCCATAATCACATGGCTAACCTCCCACCTGGGGTGTTCTCCATCAGCTTATTACGCCATGACGGGATTTAGAGATACGACTCGGATGTCAGAAAGTTGAGGAAGACGTGAATTCTATTAGAGGTCGCGATCTTTTGTGCTGCATGGACTGCGTGGCCGAGGCCCAAGGCAAAACGTATTGGGGGGAAGACGCCCACTATACTTCCATATTGTGACAGATGCGACGTTGCATGTGCACCAAAAAGAGCATGCACCCTCAAAAACATTATTTCAATTTAACATGTAGGAGGAATTGATAGTGTTAACCTATGATCAGTTCCTATAGAGTGATCTATGATGGTGGCGTAAAAAAAATCAATGTTAGTGCTAGTATATTAATTTTATTCGCCCACAAATCACTTTTAATCCTGCCGAAATCTTAATTGCTCTGTGAGTTTGATGAGGGAAGTGTACTTTCGTTTGTTGTCGGACCCTTTTTGAGGTTGTTGTTTATGGTGAGGAGCTAGGTTGTTGTTTATGGTGAGGAGTTACTCGGTGATGAAACTGCAGACTTGGCGTCACTCCACGGCCACGGCAAAATGAAACAGAAACTGAAATTTTCAACCAAACTCCACGAAGTACTACCTTTCCCTTCGACCCTCACAAATAATTGTCTCATCAACTCCCGACACACTCGCACAATTTTTCATCAACTCCCACTGTATCTTCTCAACATCATGTCGAACACAACAGAGACTGTCAAGTTCAATGTCGGAGGGAGGCACTTCGAGGTATCACGTGCTCTCATCGACGGCCATTCAGAGACGGTGCTTGGAAAACTTGTGTCCGACAACTGGAACGAGGATCCAGACAAGACCGTTTTCGTTGATAGGAGCGGTGATCTATTTGCGAACGTGCTGGAATATCTCCGCTATGGAAGATGAGCTGATTTCCTTTTCATTGAAAGTAAACATCCATGTGTGCTCCTATATCAACACACTCATTGATCATGCTTCTACTTGATTTATCATGGCAGCATTGAACTTCCTTGTGCTATCCCGCATTCCATGTTCGAACGAGAACTTGATTACTACGGTATAACGTCGTTTAAAGACCGCATTACTGATCAATCTCTTGCCAGATCGTTTGCTAAAGCCAACCGGGAGTATGAGATGTATCTCCTTGCGGTTGAATGCTACAACCAGTTCTGTCAATCTATTAATTACAGTACACCTATTGGTGCTAGCGTTAGTGTTTGCATTAACAAGGATCACAAGCTCTACAATGGAAAAAATCTTGACTCCAAAGAAAGGAAGTTATTTGACAAGTACCTTCATGAATATTTTGATTTAATGGTCCTGTCAACTACCTCAAAAGCCAGCCGGGGTGGAACTTTCTGCGTTGGCGTGAAAAAATAAGAGCATGTGCCATGTAGGATGAATTGATAGTGTTAGTAAGTTTCTATTATTAGAGTGAAAAATATCGGTAAAACATAAAATTGCTGATAAGTGCTAGTAGGGTATATTAATTTTCCCCAAATGTTGTTTTCTTGCTATAATGTTACATTGCTCGGTTCCTATGTGACTCGAGCTGGACAATTAATATAACTCTTTAATACTTTTTCACGTAAGGAAAAGCCAACACACAACCATCACAGACAACACCAATAACACCACCTCAATTCAATAATCTCTCGTCCTCCTCCGATCCAACACAGTCACCTTCGTTCCCCCCTCAATCACAATATTCTTGCGGATTTTTTGTCGCTCTCTCGACTTCAGCACTATTGTCAAATCATCATAACCATCCCTTCGTCTCTTTCGATATCTTTTGCCCTATTCATTAACGCAGGCCCGTCTGCACAGACCGTTTCCTTCACCCACTGCCACGTTTTAATCGTGGGGAACAAGATTGGCGATGGTTCGCGTGTGGCGGTCCTGTTGCCCACGAACCCAATGACGCGGCCTTGGAGATGCCCGGTAGCGGCGCTGATTGCCGCAAACTTCATGGCCGAATGGACCACCGTCACGAAGCAGCTTCCAGGCTTGACAAAAAGGTACGCTTTGAAGTCCTGTATGCTTCGTCCCATGATGTCCTTCCACTGGTTAATCCTTGTCGGGTTCCCATCCACTAGCCGCTGCCAGTTGAGCTCTTGAGGTATCGTTGTTGGGGTCCCCATGCCCCCTTTTGCCGTGGCTGCCCCTATTCCTGAATACTGCGCGGGCTTCGTGGCTATATTCACTCCGATGAGCGGGTGTTCGTCACCTAATTTGTTGCCTCCTTTGTTTTGTGTTGCCCATTGCGAGAGCTGCGTGATTTCCCGTGGCGGTGCGGTTGACACAATGTCGCAAGGGGTTTCATCATCGCGACGTCCCCCTCCCCCACCCAATGCGAAGATGTTGTCTGTTCCCGAGGTGTGATCCCCCCCTCTGCCGAAACGTGCGCCCACGTCGGGAGCCAAAGGATCATCCCCTTGTAGGCAAACACTCGTGTCGTCCCAATCGTTGAAGCCGCCCGACGTGCGTCACTGGCTTCCCATCGTGCCCGTGTTGCCGTCGACACGGCCCCCCTGATCGTTTCCGTCATTACGCCCCCCCCTGTGGCGTTTCGTTAGCGCGGCCGCCCCGTCCGAGGGAGAAGATGGCAGCAATGTTGTCCATTTTTTCCCGGATGTGGTTGCATTCTCCCCTTTATTATTATTATTTTTATAATCGTTTCGTCCGTTGACGCCCAAGTGTTGTGCCCCCGGTGACGTTAGTTTGCGTGGTCCCCTTGATCCTGTGTTGTCGTTCGCTGTCCGTTGATGCACTATTTCTCTCAAATGAATGCTTTAGTCCCCGTGAACTCTAATTATCCATGTCGGTGTGTTCGGCATCCACGTTATGGCGATAGTCTAACCGCCCCTGCTCGCCTGTGTCGGAATCGATGTTGTCGGAGTCGATATAAAACTCGTAGGACCCCTCGCCGCTTTGGTTCGACACCCCGGAGGAAGACGATTCGCTTGATGACGATCCCTCCTCACGCGCAGCAAACAGGAGGATGACCCTACCAAGGATTAACGAGTGGAGCAAGACACCCCGAGGCGGCTGAGGGTGCTGGAAGCCGACGATGTCGACGTGGTGATCCCACACGCCATACCCCAACGCCCTGATATCGCGTGTGAGCAGCCAGATGTTGGGGCGTACAGTCGTGTACGTGACCACTTCGCCGCACGGCAGATGCAACTGCTGGT
>JALLAZ010000980.1:0-12394 GCA_036939755.1 Stephanodiscus triporus | reverse complement strand
GAAACCACATCCCAATACTTTGCAGGCATCTTCAACCCATACATTGGGACAATGTACAAATACTTTTTAGGCCCCACATGCATTTAGTTTGGTAATTACAACACAGGCTGGTAATAGCATGTAAAATGGGGTGTTTTGTTAGCGTGGGGCGTTTCAATGTTTGACGATGTCAACAGGTACTAGGTTCGAGTCAATTTTTTTCAACGAAACTTTTCAGACATCGTATGACACCTATTAGAGCAAATTAGAACATTCAGCAGATGTGCAATTGGAGCGCTATTTGAAAAAAACACACAAAACAGGAGGCCATCATTATTGCTATGGGTGCCAGGGTATTGCCTGGTGTGTACCGTAGTTACACACCAGTCTCTACCATACCTAGGTACTCAGATATGGGTGGACCATGGTGGCCTCCAGCAGCCTGCGTGCACACTCGCCGGGCGCGGTTTACTTTGTGGGGAATTAAAGAAGAGGAGTGCAAAAATTCTGTCTGTCCGGTCAAAAAATGCAGACCCCCCCCCCTTTTTCTCAGCGTCCCATCGTCCCACTAGGCATGGATACGATAGGAGAGAAGAGTGGCTNCATGGATACGATAGGAGAGAAGAGTGGCTAGTATCTTAGCTATCTACGATCCTATGGTAACACCCCCCCACAATCCAGTGTGTTATGATGACTGCGTGAACTAGACAAGCCTAAAGAATCATCAGAACACTGGATTGTCACTCCATGCCCTAGCACGTGTAACCACGGACTCAATGCGTAATCGTCCATAATGGGTGCATATATACGAGAAGCGGCCGCTGTGAGGGGGGTAGTGAAAGAGTGAGGGGTAAACTTGTCAACATCAATGGTATGGTTACTGTACGATCCGACTAAGGCTGAGTATACCGGTGAGTAGGTTGGAGGGATATGGCCGAGGAGAAAATCAGCGTGTCGGTGGAAGAGGAGTGTTTGTAGGGGTTTAGTGAGGTGGTCGGACATGTTAATGGATGTGTCTATCCTATCGAGAAGGATAAGGTCGCGTTCAACCCATTCACACAAGGAGAAGTATTTAATGTCAATGTGTCGTGTTCGAGGAGTGGGTTTGTGAGCGTTGCCCATGGCGGTACATCCATCGTTATCTTCGTAGAGAATGGTTGCGGCTTCCTGTGGAATGTTGAGGTCCCAGAGTACGCTCCTCACAAAGAGTATCATCTTACCCGTGTCATATGCTGCCATGAATTCGGCTTCGGTAGAGGAACCTGCGACCGTCGGCTGAAATTTGCATTTATAAGCAATTGTACCGCCAGCAAGTCGAAGGCATATGCCACTGAAGGAGCGACGGGTTTTGACACATGTGGCCCAATCCGAATCAGAGTATGCGTGCACGACATTTGCGTCAAATTGTGGTCTATTATCGAGGAGGATGTCCTGTTTGTTGCTGTGAACGGGTGGTATTGGACCTTCGGGAAGTTCCATCCGTGGACCTGTGCGCCAGAAATATAGACCGTCGTCACGAGAATTGTAGAGGAACTTCAGGGCGTGTTTTAGTCCGTGGAAGTGAAGTTCATGAGGGCACGTATTGGCCTGTGATAGTTTAACGCCTGCATACGATAGATCAGGACGACACGTCGTCATGGCCCAAATGAGTTCACCGACGCCCGAGCGGTAGTTAAGTTGCATAGATTTCGCAAGGTTGTCTTGAACCTTCTTATCCGGGTCGCCAACCGCTGCGTTGAATTTCTTCAGCCACGTAGGGTCCGATGGTAACGGTGTAGATCGCGCAGGAGACGGATATGTGTTCTTCATCCAGGTCGCAAGGTATGGTTCGAAGATTTTCTCGATGAAGGTTTTAACCGTGATTTTGATGTAGTAGCGAGTCTGTAGTACATCAATTCCATTAAACATGTCCAAATAGCCCTGGCGTTTGATAGGAATTTTCAGCTTGTCATCGATCATGTCCATAAGTATTTCTGACGTTTTAGTATCGGGCGCCGCGATAGCAAAATCATCCACCTGTCGCATAAACAGAATCCGTTGGCCGTTAATATGTCCTGAGTAGAGGCATGGTTCATGAACTGTAGGTGTGAGGCCAATGTCGCGGAGAATCTCGTCAGCGTGTTTTTCCCATAGCCGTGGTGATTCAGGATGGCCTTGCATAGCCGATAGGACGGGGATGACATGGCCCGGAGGGATAGGAGGCAACCGTTTATGTTGTACCCACCATTCGTTGAACGCACGATCCGGTTTGATGAAGAACCCTTGTTTAGGAGGAGGTGCTTCAGCGAAAGCGTTGGAGACATCGGCCCCAAACACAAGTAGGTTCTCCGCTGCAGCAACGGCGTAAAAAAGGCGAGCACTCGTTTGATCGACGCAGTTTGCGTACGTCTCTGCTAAGATCCGAACCATACCTGACCGGGTGGATCCATCACAGACACAACGGGCCTTCTTCCGACCGTCGACGGCCTTTATAGCATAGGTCCACACCAAGTGGAATATAGCGTCCTCTTCAGTTGCAGCCACCGGTGGTCCGAACATACCTTGAGCGTCATATTGGTTAAGCTGGAGGTACTCCGAATCTTGCCAGTCTGGCCAGTCAACTTGTTGGAGAAGTTTACCTCGTGTCAATTTCATGACCCGCGTTACGTAGTTGAGGACGTCGCCGTCTTCCACAATCTGATAGGGCGGTGCTTTCCGCAGGTAGTCAGCGACAGAGGTGAAGTCCCATCGTTTGTTCAGTTGGTCGTGGATATGCTGGGAGAAGGGGGCAGACGAAACGATGGGTAGGCCGTCGTGGGAAATGTCTTGACGGATCTCCGGGTGGGTGAAGAGTAACTTGACGATCGAGGACCCCGTAGCGAAAGCAGTACGGAAAGCAGCCTGCGCATCAGCGATGGTGGATACAGTAATGTCGCCCACTTTTATGAGCCAGGCTCCTTTGAGTCGTGAGCGCCATCGAGGTATCCGAGCACCTGGGGTGCCAGGAGACATACAGCCCAGGAATAGACGATTGTCCGAGTGGGCAAGGCAGAGGCCGGCAGTGCGGTGTTGTGTGAGGTCAAAGTTACGGAGGTCGATGAGTTCCTCGAACGCGTCGAAATACGGATCCGGAGACATGTATACCGTAGCCATGTCGGGTTTCCCAATGAGATATTCCGCCACGATGTCAGAGGGTGACGTCGCTTTGGCTTTAGATACGACCCCAGGAGTAAGTGAAGACTCGGGTGAGGCAAGAAGACGAGCCGCCGCCGCGGTCGTGGGGCGTCGCGTGTCCAGAGTCTCCCGTAACGGTAGTGGTGTGGTGATGCACAACGGTGGTATCCGAAATTTATCTGTGGTGGGTTTGCAAAGCGTAAACGGGGGCCAAGGAGCGTGTGTCGTGGCTGGCGCGTCGATAGGTTCATCCTCAGGATCCGCTTCTAGGCCTAGGTCATATAAAAGTTGTGCCGCCGGTGGACGAGTCTGTTGTAAATACCAAGCCTCGTCGAATTGCGCATGATGGCTGCGTTTGACGAGACCAGAGTCCAGGTCGAGGTAGAGGATGTTGTGATCGGTGGCAGTGAATCCGAGGAAGATGCCGGTGAAGTCGTTGCGGTCCAACTTACCAGTTCTGTCGCCGCTACGCTTGACGCACACACGTGAACCGAACACCTTAAGATGAGACAGGTCCGGCTTCATCCCAAAATACCGTTCGAAAGGAGTGGCCTTCGTTTCGCTATGGACCAGACGATTATGGAGGTAGACGGAGTGTAGGAGCGCCGCGGACCAGAATTTTGCGGGTAGACCGGAGCCGTAGAGAAGAGTGCGAGTGCGGACGGCAAACTTGTCATTGTATATCTCCACAGCACCATTTTGGGAGGGGCTGTCGGCGCCGGTCGGCTCGAGAGTATAGTGGTAGTCTCGCAGAAGCATATCTTGGAAGGCGGAGCTCCTAGCCAATTCGCCGCCCTGATCTGTCCGGATACACCCACCATCACTGTGGCCGTGTTGTGTTAGAAATTCTTTGACAATCTCGAGTGGGGGTGATTTAGAGGCCGTCAAGAACACCCAGACATAACGTGAAGCTTCGTCGACGATCAGAAGGTACGATGAG
Source organism: Stephanodiscus triporus (assembly GCA_036939755.1). NCBI lineage: Eukaryota > Bacillariophyta > Thalassiosirophyceae > Thalassiosirales > Thalassiosiraceae > Stephanodiscus > Stephanodiscus triporus. The sequence goes on along the minus strand of JALLAZ010000980.1, from coordinate 8,322 downwards.
AATCCATCGTAAGAGAACACCACCCGATCTTTGGTCTTGTCTCGGCGGGAGTAATCTGAGGTAGAAGCCCGCATGAAGCCGAAGTCCATATAAAAACGACGTTGTCGTTCGGTCGTCCGGACAGCAGAACGTTGCGCGGCCTGCTTACGGATGTGAGCTTGTTCTTTGAAATCGACGAACCGGAAAGGATGATACTCAAAAGTAGACGGGAGGCCGGTCACGTTTTGAGGGAGGACATCGAGTTGTGTAACCCCCGGGGACCCCAAGCGAAGGAGCCAGACCTCAGACTCGAGTTGTCGGGCTTTACTTGTTGGGGTAAAACGTGAAGGGCGACGGATGACTGGAGAGGGAGGCTGGTTGGCCACCCGAGAGACGTGAGGCACCGGGATCGATGGCACTGGCGGACGCCCCGAGAAGGCTGGGCGGGTACCGAGCGTGAAGATGTCAGTCGGGCAGTAATATAAGCCATCGCGACAGACCAGATCAATTACCATGCTGAGAAAACCGTCGTGACTGTCGAAACGGATGGCTCCTGGTCGGCCATCTTTGTACCCCGTCATTGTCCACGAGGCAAACACGTCACTCGAGCCAAGGATGGCTTGGGGGGAAATAATTGTTTCAGCGGCGTTGGTAGAATAGTAGCACGGTTGCCAATGAATTGATCCGTTAGTGAGAGCCAATGGAATAAAGCCCCTCTTTGTGCAACAATCGTCCACCGTCGTGTCACCGCCGTTGAGAGCCACCGTGATGGGGAGTGGGGGAATGTCGACTGCGTCTGCGAGAATATCGTGATCGCCCGTGAGACAAATATTAGCGCCAGCATCCATGAGGGACCAATCGTTGACCTTAACTGAGGAGCGACAATCGTCCTTGATGCCGAAGACTCGGGGTGTGACGACAACCCTAGTAACACTCGCCGCTGGGGGATAGATGTCGTGGGTGTCAGTGGATATGGCCAAATTGTTCGCCTGTAGTGCTGGTGGAGTGTAGAACGGGAATTCAAAAGGAGTGGTAGGGGATGGGGGCCGGTACTGCCGCTTCAGAATGGTGTCGATGACAGAGCCGAGTGGGTAATCGCATACATCGGTAGCGGCGGAAGGAGTAGCGGGCAGAGAAGGAGGCGGTTCAGCAGGAGGTGGAGGCTCGACATGGTCTTTGATAGATGGCTTGGTGGGAATGTCGTCGATCGTGGAGGCCTCGGAGGAAGGGACTGGAGGTGAGCAGGCGGCGAAGGAGACGGAGGGGACGCGGGGTGGAACATCCGGCGTTGGTTCCCCTGGTATGACAGAAGAAGTATGTTGAACGTCATGGTTGACAGGTTGTTGTGTATGATCAATCCCAACGCATCGAGAAAGATCATAGCCTAGTCATTCATCCGCGAGGTCGACCTCTGCAGCCGATTCTGGCCAGCAGTCCCAATCCATGGCGAGATCGAGAGTTTCGGTGGTGATATTCATTTCGTCACAGTATGTGTGCATGACCTGGCGTGGGGTACGGGCGGGCTGGCCCAGACGCTCCCTCCAACGCGTTAGCCATTTGGATTCGATGGAATTACGTTCGGCATCGGTAAGAGACTGTTTGTGGCGCTCAATGAACAGGGCAAGGGCAAGCATGTCGCAATTGACGGCCTCGTGTCCGATGCGTTTGCATGCCTCGCACTGCACGGTAGGGAGGAACGAGCGCCGACGTTGATCCGGACGAGCGAACCGACCCCGTGCGGCAGCTGAGCCATTTGTGTTTGAAGATGTTGAGCTTAAAGAGCTTCTGCTATCACCTGCAAGAGAAGATCTGTCCTGACGTTGGTCGAAGGCTTGGCGGCGATCGCCCCGGCGATCCGGATTACGGCCACCGCGGTCGCGACCTAGCTCAGTTCGGAGTGCGCGAGGTTCGTAACCCTGCAAATGGCCAAATTGGATTTCGTCGTCATAGAGAACGTCTCCCTTATCGTCCCAACCACTAACACGATTGACCCGACGCTGGCCCAAATCGTGTACGCGGGCCTTGGCATTGTTGTGAATGCTCATTGCAATGCTCGTGACCCGGAAGTGTTGAGGCAGAAAATTTTCATCATCTTCGTGGCGATAAGAATCAACGTTCGACTGGAGGGTGGTGACAATGTCAGCATACTCGGACGAGGCGATTGCCTTTAGGAACATGGTTGTACGATCTCTGGTGTTAATGAAGACCTGCTTCTTGGACAGTAGACGGAAATAGAGTTCGTAGCGCCGTCCCAGTTCCAGAACGCCGGTGTTGTGGTCCCATTTAGGTTGGGGGAGCGGGACCGTAGGGTCAAACGCTGGGACCGTCAGTTCAAGTACACGCCAAAGGAGATCATAGCCATTCTTGGACTCGACACGGACGGAAGAGAGTTTGGCCTGTACCTCCGCATCAGTCGTAGGGAGTAATCTCGGGAGCAGTTCAAATAGCGCAGTGGCACATTCGTGGTACCGGTCTGTCCCGAGACCTGGCACAAACAGACCTTCGAAGTTATTCCCCAGGCGCACGGCGTCGAACGGCATGAGCGGAATGAGGTAAGCATGAGAGAGCTCTTGGAATTTATCGTAGAACTCAACGGCATCATGCATATTCGTAGACCGCAGGATTGGGAAAGATTTAAGGCCGCGGTCCAGGATTCGCTCGAGGGAAGGCCCTGACACCTGAGTGCGAGTATTATACCAGCCCTGCAGAGTTTTGCGGTGGAGTTGTTGGATTTCTCCAAAGCAAAGAAGGATGTCCTCCGGGGAGACTGTATCAGAGAAGGAACGGTAGCCACAGTTGTGAATAAAGGAGACGGATAGCTCGGAGACGCCGTGGGTGCCACCATGGTAGTTGGACGAGGCCAGTCCAGCGATATCAAAAAGGCCAATCCCGCGAGATCTAGCGAGCCGTTCTTTGTCACTAGGACGGGGCGATTCGATGGGCCCCCCCACAAGTGGCACTTCGGGACCGGGGGCACGTGAGTGAGACTGACGGTGCGGGGTATCAAACGCCATCTGGCGGTTGACGGTGTGGGACAGCCCGCCGTTGAGGGTTGTTAGGTCGGCCTCCGAAGGATCCCGCCTGAGAGCCCCCTGCTGGGATGCATCGCCACCCAAAGGACGGCCGTCCTGGTGTGCATCGGCGTCGTGCGTTTTGTCCTTGTCGCGATTACCGGCGGGGAAAGAGGCCGCGCCTCGACAAGTCGGGGGAGTACTACCGGGGAGGTTGAAACGGGTCACACCGGGAGGGGGAGTCACGTGAGCGGCATTGTATCTCCTCGGGTCGGTACGGGCAGATTCGTTCCTTGTGTCCCGGGAGCCGAGGTAAGGGTTCTGAGGGGTGGTGGGAGGGTCGACCAAAGCGCCCCGGACGGGCGATGCAGCAGTCGTGCCGTCAGGGGTTGACGAGTCGCGGGTGGCTGTCACCGGCTGGCGCCGTTTGAGCTCGTGGACAATGGCTTCGATCTCTTTGATGGAAGTCACCAGGCCTGCAGTGGTGTCCTGGAGTTCCCGGCGGAGGTCAGGAATCTTGTTGGCACGGGTATCATTGACATCCCCACGGAGGCCGTCGACGAGGTTATCGGTCTTGTCCTTGTAGCCCTTGAGTTTCGAAGTCAGGGTGAGCACGTCCGAGTTGAGGGTGGATAGGCGCCGTTCATGGTCATCAACGTCCAAACGGAGGTCCCCATATTGACCATTGAAAGCATCGATCTTGGCCATGATGCGCGTTTCCATTTGGGACATCGATTCCACCCGGCGTTCTTCCAACTCTTTCATCGAGGCGACATGGCGGGCGTCCATTTTCTCCATGCGTTCTGTAAACAATTCCATGAAAGAAGCAAACTCCGCCCGCGACCGACGCTCCTGCCGGAGAAGGATCATGCCGATATCCGGGTTGGAACCGATCACAGACTTGTAGAGGGCATCGTCGGATGTGGCGACGCTGTCGTCGGGTACATCCTCAGCGTCGTCCTCCGCGAGGAGACCGAAGCTGTTCCTTGTTGCCGCAGTGACATAAGTGGCCTGTGGGGGGGAGGCGTGCAGATGGGGGTTAGCCCTCTGCCTGCGACCGGTAGGGACGGGTGTGAACGCTGTATCCTCGGGTTCCGAGAGGAGTGGTGGGCTCCCTTCGGTGTCAGACGGGTCGCTCGACTCATCGGGGGCCGGTGGGGGCGGAGGAACATGGGGTTGTGCCCTGTCCGCAGTGTCCTGATCGTCAAGAGGAGGAGGGGAGCCGTCGGAACGTAGGTGCATACGTCGTCCAGTCGAGGGGGGGGGAGTTTTGGCCGCCGCCGCCGTCGAGGAGGCGTCGTCGTCGTCGGTAGAATTTTTGGAAGGCATCGTGAATAAAATAATTCGTGATTTTTCAGTAATTATTGGTAGGAAGTGAGGAAGCAGATACTAGCGTGTCGGCGCAGCCCGAAAGCCAACCCACGCGAGGGCGAAGAGCCAGAGGGGGGGGGGTGGGGAATAATCCGAGCCGAGCCGAAGGCGAGGCGAGGAAAATTTTTCGTGAAAGGACTCGTAACCTCTCAGCGTCCCATCGTCCCACTAGGCATGGATACGATAGGAGAGAAGAGTGGCTAGTATCTTAGCTATCTACGATCCTATGGTAACACTTTTATCCGCCCCCCCCCCCCACCCCGCCCGCCAACAGTTCTCCCTCCTCACCTCCACAATATGGAACCCTCCTCTCTATCTGCATCGACGATGAAAGCTGCGCTGAGAGGCTCTGCCACTAGGCAACTCATTTCCCGCCGCGCCAAGGCACTCCCCTTGACAACCCCTTTAGCAGCGAACGAATCGGTTCGATTTGTTGGCGCTTCTTCCATTTCGGCGTCCGAGAGTTGGTGTCATCGCCATCGCCGTCGGACCTTTAATAACGACTCCCCTCATCCTCCTTCCGGGCGGGGAAATCAACCCAGCGAGAACGATTATCCGCCACGATGCGCCCTATTCCGTCGGCGGCTGCCATCTGTCGCCGCCGTAACCGACCTCGGCGGAAGTGCCGTCGCGACCAGCCACTTCCTCGCGCGAAGATCCCGCTCGACGGTCGCCGCCATCGAGGGCACGCCGTTGCATGGCCCGAGGGGAGCGGCGTTATTGCGAGGGTTGGACTTGCACACTGTCCCCGCCGAGGACGACGGTCATCCGTTGTCGGTTTACACCATGGGGGGCGAACGTGGCGATGACGGCGACGATGCCGGGAGACGAGGGCGGCGACGACGGCCGCGAATGCCCATCCTGTTGCTGCACGGCAGGACTTGGAGCTCCGTTCCGGTATACCACCTCGCGCGCCGCGACGACGGAGGTAACGTAATCGATGGCGGTACGACTGCGACGACGACGGGGGCGGGTGGCGAGGACAGGTCCCTAATCCGGGCCCTGTACGACACGGGCCGCGTTCGTCCGTACGCCATGGACTTCCGCGGCTTCGGGGGCACTCCCAGGGACGGGTCCGGCTACGCCGAGCCTCTGAAATGCGTAACGGACGCGATTTCCGTCCTTAATTGGATCCATCGCGAGGGACGACGTCGGGACGGCGACGAGGGGGGAGGGGGGACGGTAGCAGTCCCGCGACCGGCGTTGCTGGGATGGAGTCACGGCGCCCTGATCGCGCAGATCATAGCCCAGCGCCATTCGGACTCGATTTCGAAATTGATCCTGTGAGTTCGCACTTTTAGTTCTTTTTCTTTCCTGGACGGTGCCCGTGTGAACCGCCGCCGTTCCATCGCGTTTTTTACGATGTCCAATTTATGCCCCCCCCCCCCCCCCCCCCCCCCCCCCCCCCCCCCCCCACCCCTCCGCCAACACTCCACGGAACACCCCCGATCGTCGTCATCGACCGACAGGTACGGATCGACCTACAGCCCGAACGTGAGGTACTCCATCCCGCCTCCAGCCGCCGGCATCGTCGAGGATGAGGACGACGACTTCCCCCTGCACCTGATGACGGCCAGGAACGAGTACGATGGCGCCATGGAGGACTTCACGAGCGTCGGCGACGGCGGCGGCGACGAGGCGCGCATATTCCCCCCCGCGTCCGCGAGGCTCTTCGCCGAGGCTGCGCTTGTTAGCGATCCCATCAAGGTGAAGTGGCACAACCTGCACCAGTTGAACGAATGTCATCCCTCGCTGGTGAAGGTCCCGACGATGGTGGTGGGTGCCCTCGCTTTTATACATTGGCGTGGATCGGAATGTCGATCGTCGCTCATCCCGATCTCCCTGCTTATTCTTTTTCTTCCTTCCCTGATCGGCGAAGATCGCCGGAGATCAGGATCCGTACGCGCCCATGCTGACCCAGGCGGAACTGTTCACCAACCTCGGTAGGGGAGTCGACAGGATTTGGACCATAATCGCGAATGCCGATCACGCGGTACACCTGTCCGACGAGAGGCATAGGTTCGTCGAGAACGTCGACAACTTCTTGGAGGCACGCTGAGTTTTGACGATGGAAGGGGGGCCGAAATTGCGGGGCTACTGCGTTGGCTCGGAGAATATTGAGCATGTTAGAGATCAGGATGATTTTCTTCATCCCTAGGTAGACGCCTACAGTATTACATGATGATGCTGCCGATCACAATCAGCCTGTGCTAAGTATTATTAGCAACCGATTGTCCTCTGGGCTGGGCGGAGCTGACGAAAGATTAGGTTAAGAAAGGATCCGATAGTCTGTGTAAATTGTTCCCGTAATTGTACTAAACGATGATTGGCATAACATTCATACCCACAAAAATTAATTCAATACTACTGATAAGGCCCATTTAACATAATGAGAGGGCATAATGAGCGACCAAACGGACATACCCCCAAACGTCACTTCATACTTCATTTTCTTCTCCTCGTCATCGTCATTTCATCGCATAAGCCGAGGCGTACGGTTCGGTAGTCGGCTGGGCCACCACCGCCTGCGTCATCGGCACGTCCGTATCCGTCTCCAACTCGGCCGTGACCGTGGGGACGTAAACGCCGGGCGCCATATCCTCCTCCTCCCTTGGCGGTAAATCGGACGAGAATTCCACGGTGAACGTCGAACCGGGTCCCATCCCCCCCGGTACGACGATGGCATTGAGCCTGCCGTCCGGGGCTTTGACGTGTATGACGTCTCCCGCGTGCACCCCCGATGGCAACGTGACTTTTTAAATTGTAAATGCAGGGGGGGGAGGCGAATGCACGGTTTTTGGGCGAGAATTGATCATCCCGTGGATTAATGTTGCCGGGCGAGTGTTTTGTTTTTACGGCGAATTTTCGATTGCAACGCAACATTCGTTCAGTCGAAGGAGGGGGGGTTGAAGGCGTTTTGGACTATCGTCGTCAAGACGAACGGAAATTTCGCAGTGGCACAAAATAAGAGTAGGTGACCGAAGTAATCTCACCCGAAATAAACTTGGCGAGTCCCCCATCGCCATCAGTCCCGACTTTCGCCCTATTCGGCCTGTCGAGCAACCTAAGCGCGTTACCCCCGGGACAAGTCACGAAATGCGCCTGGGCCACGGCCGTGTTGGCGTCGATTTGCTTGTATTCGTCGTGCGAAGGCTGATACACCGGCTTGGCGACGCGTCGATTTCCTGGGTAGGCGGACGTGGCAGCGGTGGAAGATTGTAAGCATCCCATTTTGCGTTGTCGGTGTTGTACATTGACGTCACCGGCAGCTAACACTTCGTCTTCGTCGACCCCCACTTAGACGTTGTCTGCCCCGACATCTTCGCCGTCAAATAACGCTTCGTCGTTGTCGACAGCCCCCACACGGACATTGTCGCCGGCCAACACTTCATCGTCGTCGGCTCCTAAACGATCCCACAACACCCCGTCGTCACCGGCTCTCTCGTCGGTGGGAAGATCTTCCCTGTTGTCGCCCCCTGGCGCGACATAGTGGAGCGACACCCGCCAATGCGACGACGACGCGCCGCCTCTGCTGCGGCGAGGTGATGGGCACCGCATCCTCGAACGCGACCGCCTCCCCCAATGATGACGACGACGACGATGCGCCGACCCCGGCCGGCAAGACGAGGCCTGCCTCAACCCCTCCCCCCGCATCCTCCGATACACCGCCCGCGCCCGTCGTCATCGTCAGCAGCGATCGCGACGACAACAACGACGATGACGATGACGATGGGGACGCATGCAGGAAGGGGGGGGGGGGGAGGGGCTCCCTGCGGCGGCAACGGCGGCGGTGGCGATGACATTGATAAGATGATTTCGGAATCAAGATTTTGATGTGGGGGGGGGGGGAATTGGCAAGGTCATGCACTTTCCCACCACTCACATCACGCCAAGGTAAGTACCGTGTATACCGGGGTTTAAGCACCACCGGGGTTTAAGCACCAGACACTAAATCTATCAA